>JTDE01020908.1:106871-119688 GCA_014338405.1 Paragonimus skrjabini miyazakii | reverse complement strand
CTCGGCTTTTTGACGTTTCCGAAGTCGACGCAGTTGACAACTAAGTAGCTACTCGTGAAGTGAAACTGTGCCTTCTCGATCACTTGGACGTCCTTTATGATAAACGGGGACTACGTTTATATGCAGTATTTGTGGGGATGTTATACGAACACTTTGTAGAGTGGCCCAACGACTTCCTGCTCAGCAGATCTAGGCGTAGTCCAAAATTTATAGATAACAATCTTAAAATTTTCGACCGTCAAGCCCCTCATTCCCGACACCCTCTCTATTGTCTCCTTGACCTATGCTTCCATCTACCTTCTCCGTACCAAGGTGCTTGCTGAAAGCAGACGCTTACTTTTGCCTATCTTCATAAGAAGTTCACAACTGCTTCCCTTTGGTGAATTTGGTGTTGCTAAGTTAGTTCAGTTTTTTGACGAAGTCATTGATTGTTAGGAATAAGGGCGGCTCCAGACCCGATCTTTGCAAAATCTCGCCTATGGCTAAACTAGTGCTGGACTCTGTACCTTACATCCAGGTATAGAACCTCTTGTTTAACAAGCAGGTTACAGTGCACACAGAATTTGGAGAAAGTCTAAATGCGTTCGTCTTCATTCTCAGCAGTCGGTGATTTATTGAATCAAGTGCTTTTCTGAGTCCGCTTAACTCACCTCAACCTACTATTCTCCGTCCAAGCGTGTAATGATTTCTTCCGAGGAACAAATCGGACTATTTATGTACAGCTTTTTTCTCACAAATCCTTGTTGTTGGACTACTAAAATTTTGTGACTTGCGACGCAATGTGCACTTCTGTTCCTCGGTATTTTTTACCGGCTGCGTAAGGCTTTAAAGCATTTCCACCTTCCAATCCCCAAATAGCCTGGCCTGTTCAGTTGGGTTTTTGAAGAGCCCAGCTAAAGGATGGGACAGCAAATCGGCCTTCTTTATTAGAATCGACAGTTGGATACCGCCCTAATATTAAACCGGGCTGTTTGGTTGCGCACTTTTAACGTGTTTGTTACTTCTATTATCCGTAGTAGGTCGGACACCGTCCGCACGCCCTCCGGCCTGTGGTTGTTACTGGTTTGCATGATATCGAAGGAATGGAAGATTTTCAACTTTTTGCAAGTCAGTTTCAGCACTGTTTCCTGAGTATCCTTTGCGCTCCCGATTGTAACGCGGGCGAAGGCTTCCGGCCGGAATGTAATACGCCATAAAGCCTCTGTGGATGCTTTCGACTAACACAAATTCATATGCCTCTAGATACATCCTTTACATCTGAGTTTACCTCACTTATACGTCTTTGTATTCCAAATACTTACGATAGTCCTCTGTGGACTTGAGTCCTATCTTGGCTTTTCGTCTCAAAGCACGGGCTTTCTTAACTCTGCCGCTCCATCGTGGTGGAATACTGTGATGTTTTAATTGAGGTTTTGGCGACTTCAACTGTCAGTAATGATTAATGAGCTTTTATCTTGTCCCAGGAGTCTTCTTCACGTGTTTGGCACATTATCCGTCTTATCTAGCCAGCTTTGCTGATTTTTATGCATGGTCTGCGTTGTGTTTCTGAATAGTTAAAACCCTTGACTTTGAGTACAACCTTGCCGACCGTTTACTGTTACTGACGAGTAGTCGGGAATTTGGTTGATTTCAAGTTGAACATCACCCACAATTGATTGCAGCTGTCGCATTCCCATAGACTATCCAGTCGGCCACTTTCGAAAAGGAGCACTAGACTCGAGTTTCGCTCTCATTAGAGCTCGTCAGCTGTGCATATCATCGCCACTGCCGCGACTTGAACCACGGACACGCTGTTAATGAGGCAACCGTATTTAGCACCGCGCCATTGACCTCATGTTAGGCACGACCGAATTATCATATGCGAACGCTCAACCACTTTCGCTTGTGAGTAATGCTCAGGTTGCCCGATCGTCTCGATAGGAGACACAGTTACTGTCTGTTAACTCGTGACCGTTTAATAGTTCACTCCTAACGACGATTTGCAGTAGGGCTTTCGCGATCCTGATAGCCATAAGTTCTAAAATTGAATCGACTCGACCCTGCATGCACCTATTTTGTTTTTTGACATGTTAAACTGGGGCTTTAGAATTTGAAAACGCTCGTAGTACTCTACCAAGGGATCTTTCAGGAGCTTGCCCAATCTTTCAGATAACTTCCAGTGCAGGCATACTTTAACTACACTCATTGTTTGTTGCCTGATCGCTGTTAAAAGCTGCTTAACTTCCTCCTTCGGTGCTACCGGGCCTCTATAAGTACACGAGATGAGTATCTGTACCATTTGTTCGTTTGTAAGGTTTAGACACCTTGATGTTGAATGTTTCAGTATAAATTTAGCTATTTTTAGTAGTTAGGTCAATTCCCGTCTTCTTCTCTTCGTATACAGGGTTTGCTTTCTTCTCCTTCTTGGTTGTGTAGCAGTGAAGCATCAGTGAGAATCACTGATGTATTGTTGTTTATGATGATGATGATGATGAAAAGTGCAGAAAATAGTTACGACAAAACTAGACGGTGACTCGGGCTGTCACGGTTTCGTCAGATTGGTGTTTTGACTCAAGGTTAGCCGGTCACGTAAATCTCAGGTCCCTTGTGTACTGGATATACGTCGCCACGTGGTTGATCTAGCGGTTACTACTGCTGGTGGTCTGGATGTGAATTAGCTATAAGGAGCTTATACTCCCAGGTGATTAGCAGTCTGTATTGCTGTCTATGATGATGATGATTAGCCATCTAGCCAGCATTTGCTCTGACCAGATAAGGCCATAAAATTGAGAACTGAACTATTTAACAAGAAGAAGGTCTCAGCCCTTCAACAGATGGAACATGCGACAAATTTCCAAATGACTCGGACGGTCTAGAAGTGCGAATACTTTATATTTGCGAAGGCCGTAGGACATCGCACATGCGAAGCAAAAGGACTGAGAGGCAGTTCAATCAAAGCGAGACAAACGATGAATAAAACCATTTCTCTGAACCAACAGTCGATATGGCATCGTCCATTATAAGTGAAAACCAACGTTATTGATTTGAATACACTTGAGACTAATGTTCCTTTGATTCACATAGTGTGAAGTGTAACCATCCTGTTCCCCACTTCTATATCTGAACACTCAAGAACAGTCAACTCGGGATCCATATCCACGTACCTGTCCTGTTTCCTTGAAGCGCATGGCCCCTTCATTTGTAATGATCTCATCTTAGAAGTACTTTTGTGCGGGTTGGGTGCGGAATGCTTGATTGCGATGGGTGCTAGCCTCAACCACAGTGTCTCCATTTAAGGACGATATCCATGAGCGACACTGGGGGCACTTGATGTATTTGGTAGGCCAGAGGAGTCATCTTGGAATACCTATCATTCGTTTTTCTCCTTTATAATCGGTTTTAACAGATCCCATCTTCACCAAGAATATGTCCCTACGATGTGGACTTAAAAATGCAATAAGTAATTTCCCTGTGTCTCATGATGGTTTCATGTCACCCGCCTAACCGGGTTAGCCCATGGGTCGCCAGGTCTATTAATCGTGTAATATGTCATGATCTTGTTGGCACCCCATCCCCGTATGAGGTAAGGTTATGGAATCCCGTAGTGTGTAACTTTTTGATGCTGTTCTAACACAATACCATTATTTCTTTCTACGTGGAGGAGCGCCTTCATCCGAAGGTTTTCATCTTCTCCCAACGTTTGAAGAATTTCAGCTTGGCTTTGAGTTTTTTGGCTGAATCTCGGTAAGGACGGCTTCAATCACTGCATTTTTCTTCTTGAACTCGTTTTTTCATTGTTTTTTGGACGGATCATTGATACTGAGACTCTTTGTTGACCCTTTTCAGGTGAATGAACACTTTGTTCCGGTCATTCTTGCCGCCTGTGTCACCGAGTCTTACTTACTGACAGGGCTAATTCTGAGGTTCTGAAAACCAGTTTCTATCTTCGACTCTTGTATCAAGGTAATGCACTTATTTTGAACAGGTATGTCCCTACAGAGTTTGAAGTGCGTGTCGCTAACTTACCGTATCTAGGATGAAACTAAGTACCGAAAATGTCGTGTGTGATATCATTTCTTGCCAACCAGAGATGGCATTTGCTATTTTCACACATGAAATCGTAATCATTTTCGGCCTTGAGACGTACCAACAGGTACTATGAGTCGAGTCATCGATGGTTCTGGCAATGGTCCTCGAAGTAGCAGAGGAATACTATGAAATCAGCGATCCTGAGCACAGTTAGAGTGACCTTATTTACTTTAGTGGACTTCCGAAGTGATGATTCGGTGTGTGTAACCATTGTGGATGACAAGTGCGGAAGGGCTAGCTACAATAGTAATGACTTAACCTTTTTGTAAAGGTTCCGAAACCGAAATAGCTTTGCAACTGTTATGTATATTTACCTTCAGTTAAATCAAGGTATAAATCTGTGGATGCGACAAGACCGGTGTGTGATTTTCCCCGATTACAGCACATTGATTCGATTCTAGTCACACTGCCCACAACAGAATACAAGCTATGTTTAGGGACAGTTTGAAGTACCTTGAGGGCTAATTCTTCGGGGGCGTTACACATCGATCCTGAACCAAATCCGCTATACTACAAGCTTCCAATGACGACAATAAGGACACATTTGAGGATGCTCCACCCACCTTAAAAACGGAGACAACGTAACCTATTGAGGGGACCTTAACCGCTGCCTATGAGGTCATTAATACCCGCCTTGACGGAAGCACGAAAGTTAAACAAACCTGATACGAAAGAGTTGCTAAACACAACATCAATTATATGAAAGAAGAGTAAGTTAACCCTATTCCCATACATATTCAATTGGATACTCAAATGCTGAGTAAGAGGTTAATGCGAGTAGAAACACCCTCACGTAACTCTCGAGTAAACTTCGAGTCTAACAATCTGTGGCTTCCGTGAACTTTGCTTCAAGGGTCGTATAGCCAGAGTAGAAACGATCAACTACTACACTGGATGTTATTACCTTTGTTAAAAGAGTGACCACGGTGAGTGAGTTAAATGAGCAAGTGCAAAAACTAGAGTTGGTGGTGTTGGTGATAGTCGAGTTTTTGAACCCACTTCAAATTGGCCAGTTATTGAGAAAAGTTGGAGATACAAATAATAAAATTAACAACCGCTTCGAGATCATTTCTGGCGATCTGGTGGTGCGTACTAACCGTAGAGATGTTTGAACATCCATTTAAGCAAGCCTTCTCAATGCTCCAAGTTTTAACGGTGTCAAAAACAACAAGGGCATGACCTATTCTTCCACCTTGAATTGATAGTCAACCTTGTGCATTTCATCGGTGTAGAGGGCTATCACCGCGCTATGCGTTGACTTGTGCCACTGTATCACATGGTCAGGCTTATATCCACTGTGTATGAATGAATGAGTGAATATACCGATCGGCGCATCAATAAAGCGTGACGTTCATCGGAAGCCAACGTGGTTTGGTCAGTATATGCATTTCCCTAGTTTCAGTACGGTGAGGCATAAGCGTAGCATACTGAGAACCTTGTTCATCAGAGTATGCTGTATCTACACAAGTGACTGCGTTGCGTAATAACTAGAGGTGCTCAGGACGATTTTAGTGAGGACTGGTTATCCCGAACGTTTCATTACGTGTCATGGCAATTCGAGACCCAAAGGCACTGAAAATGATGGGATAGTTAAGGAGGTTGTATATATTGAGCTACCTTTCAAAATGGATATTGCGAGCCTGCTGGCAACCCAACGAATTGTCTCTCAGGTGACATGGATTTGCAGCGCTGCCGAACGTCGGGTCTTTGAGTAGACACAGACTACCCTTGCTTTCAATCAAAGGAGACCGATATATTGACGTCAAATCACATTACGTATGCAAATTTTCATATAACTGTTGGAACAGAATATTCTGAGTGATGGGATATGTGCCCAGTTGGTTCACAAACGGGTCTCACAACCCGACACTGTAGTCACAGAAAATCGTAAACTTCCAGCTTCACTGATTACACGACACATCCTGTCAACTAGCCACAGCACAAACCTGACCTCAGTCTTTGCCATCGTAGTGCGGCATCATAACCCACAGTTCTTAAAATTTGCTGAGTTCGTCGTAATGAGCCGGTTCAGACCTGTCTTGGAGATTCAAAAACCCTAGGCTGTTTTGGGCCTAAGCTATAGCTAATGTCACTCACGGCGCGTTGCTGGACGTTGAATATTCATTTATTGTTATAACCTTTCCCAAACAGTTCTTTGCTCTTTATCTCCCCCCAACTATTATAGACTTAAAGTTGAAAATGTCCGTCTTATTTGTTATTTGGTGCTGACAAGCCAATGGGAAGTGCCAACACCTACCACTATTCGTCTTCCAACTGTTTTACCCATTTTTGTACCTTTCGGTTGTTCTTTTCTCCCGGATTTCTCCACGACACTGTGGTGACGAGCGGCCTGTCGAGCCACATTACCTTCTTGTCAGGTTCTTGACCGTCATGACATAAATAAGGACGCTCTGTACCGAAAGGCGAAGTGAGTGCATGCATGTTAAAGCACCGCCAAAATGTACTGTAGGTGCACTGTAACACTAAAGGAGTTGCCTTTGCGAAGTATCGAACAAGATTGGAACAAAATTAATCAGAGTAAATAGTGTAGAAGCCCAAAGGAAAACACATGCACAAATTTCGAATAGTTGGAAGTCTCTGTTTCTAAGGGACTCTGTTTTAAAGTTCTTTTCAAGTTAATCTCCATGACGACGCTGATCGGTGCACGAGCTGACTATAGTTGTTGAGATATGGAGTGTTGGTTCGGTTGGAGTGTCATCCACTGCACAGGTGCGTAGGAAGCAGAAAGAAAGGAGAATGTTGCTAATAAGCAACTAAGACGAAATGTTGGAGATAACCGAAATCTGGAGGACGCTGGCATTCACTTATTACCGGGACTAGCGGGCACTGTCTATGGGAGCCACAACGGAATAGTTCCTCCAGGCGATTAATGTTGAACCAAGTCTGTACATAAGCAAGTTTTCTGACAAGATCTTCTTGCCAAACTCGATCGAAAGCTTGGGATATGCCGAGAGGGTTTCCATTGATGAAAAATGACTAAACGTGAGAAACATCAGTAAGGAGGTCGTCCGTAGAGCTTTGGCATTGAAAACCATACTGATGGTCGCCGAGTAGTTCGTTGTTGTTCGGGTAAAACAGTACATGTCCGGCGATAGGGGATTCCATATCTTTGGATAAAATTGATGTGGAAGATAGGGAGTTATTGCACTTAGGAATGGAAAACCATGAAACGGTTTCAGTGATAATGGGTATTCTGTTAAAACAAACGTCAAGAGGAATAAACACACCATGGTAAGTGCCTATTCAGAAGTTCACTTTTAGAACAGAATGATTATAGGAATGATTTCTGAGGTTTGGGGCTTGTTGATATTCAATGGCTATATGACTTGACGAATATTACGATGGCGATATTGGGTGAAGAAGTGACATAGTTGATCTAGGATCATGTGGTTTGGAAGTATGATGATGGATTTGTTGGCAAATAAATAGCCGAACACATCAACCTTATCGTTTGGGTTAAAAACGTTGTCGATATCACTCTTCGCGCTAGGAGGAAGAGATGTCGATCAGGCTGCTGAGCGATTGGCTGTCGGAGGGACTGTATACGAGTTCAGCTGCCTTCCGACTGACGAAACGTTCTTTGGCCTTTTCTATGATAGTCAAGCAGACACTATTGGCGACAACGAAATCTAGAGGAATAGAAGTGGACTGAATGCACCATGTTTGATACAAGTGGCTCTTCCCACGTACAGAGCAGGAGCAGGCATGATTAAGCCATTTCCAGGGAGGACATCTTAAAGGGTTTGTGGAGGTGAGAAACAAATGGATGCATTTTATCAAGGCATACCTTTGTGATGTTGCTTGCAAAGGAGAAGGGATTCAGCGATGTACAATCGTACCAAGAGGCTACAACAAAAGTGATCACACTCCGTTCCAGTCAGCCTAGGAGCTGCTACAAAGTATTCTACAGAAAAGATTCACGGGCTTAGGGACAGTATATGTGGGAACTCAGTTAATGTGGACGAGGTCTAATGAGCCGATCAAGAGTTGGTTAGTGTGTGCATTGAGTGGCTGTTTGTGAGGTTCTAGTCAGGGATATGTGGGCTGTTGCTGTCTCGATCATGAATCCTGATAGAAGGTATTACATTTTAAGAGAGATCGTTAATAATAGAAAACTATTCTATATCTCAGCCAGTTCGGTTGGATCTGGGTTAGACATTGTGGACGTTAAATCCATAGTCAGATTTCTGCTTCGGGATCTTTGTGTAATCTTTGTCCCATAGTGTCAAAGTTTTTGCGCCAGAATAACCGTCCGGTGAACGGTATACACAACAGATATTTGTTTTAGCTGTTGCAGGGATCTTCAACTACATGGTTTGAAAATCGGGGTAGCAAAATTCCGTAAAAGGGTGATGGTTTGAAAGAAAATAATGTGTGTATATATACACTACGCTCGACGGGATATTGAAGATGAGTAAGATCCTTGTTATTGGTTATTTGAGTCCCGCTTAAAATAAAAGCACTGGATTTAGTTTTGGTGGTGGAACGAGTCAACAAATACCACAAATGGAAAGCGTTAATTGCTTTGCGTTTTTTGAGAAGAAAGAAGGCATGTGGGTATGAGCAATGGGTTGTGCAGTCATGGTTGTGTGAAGAAAAGACGACAGCGACACCCAAGAACTTTAAGTGGCAAGCTAAATAGGTCGTTTATAGGATGGAATGCAGTGCGAACTCGGACGATGGCTGGGGTCATCTACTAGTACGGATTTCCCGGAGTATCAACTGACAAAGTTCTACCTTTAGAGGCGGCGGACTCTATCATTGTTGTGCCAAAATATGGGATCTCGCCGATTTAGATACGGTTTGTCCGTTTGCTGCATGTCTCACAGAAAAAGGCTTTGCTTCCTTCGTTTACATTTTTTGCGCGCTTGGTGAACTTGGCTTGTGTCTGGATGGAGGTCTGAGTTTTCATCTTTCACAGCGTTGGTACCATTGCCAGTCAATTCGGGGTTCATTACATTGTTATTAGTTGTCTTCGCCGCCATTTGAAGGGCGGGTTTCAGGATTATGCATTGTTCCTTGAACAGCCGTAACTATCAGTTGCTTACAGCCGGCCCACTCGCACGTGCTTCTACAATAACACGCTTTTAAACCGAGGGGGGATTTTATTGGGTAGAACTAAGCATTTTTAAATGGAATTCAACAGAGCAATAGGTAAATATTGAAAGCATGCTATTATATGAATGCAATACTACACACAACAACTCGGTTGAACGAACACTAATAGCAAAGGTCAGAACAGTTCGAAACAAAACGAATCAAATTTAGTTTGTGCACAATCCTTCTGCGGTCTGAAGCCCAGCTGCCTTGGCTATCGATGCGTATCGTCGCGCTGGTCGCGTGTACCAGTGGTTGTTTTACCAAGCGCATACCTAATTAACTTGTTTGCTTGACAGCATCCACCTCCTGTCCCAGTTCAATCCATATGCATTTGTAGAAACAACTACGGTAGCCTCTAACGCCATCAGTGGTTAATACGCGGGCTCACGGCTGGAAGTTCTCATCACCCGGATCCGGTCGGTTTATTTTTTGTGATTTCCAAGGATTGTTTGTCAGTCTGCATCGCATTGATTGGAGACAAGTTATTGCGTGACTTTTGGAGATTATATGGAGTATCAAAAATAGTGTACTGTTACAAATCTGATAATCATATAAGCCAGTGGATATTGCTTCCTAAGGATACTCGGAAGGGCGGCTGATGACCTCAGACAGAAGAGCATTCCAACGGTTGATAACTGTAAGGATTGTTGCCGGAAGGTGGTTCGTTGTCAAGGCCCGTAGAGCTTCCTTCATGAATCTCGTTGTCCACTATCAGCCACTGGGGGAATGTTTGGAAAAGGCACTTTTCCCAAAAATTCGCATTATTTGCCAAGGGAAATGGATTCTTCATTTCCGGGAATTTGAACACCCGCCAGAATCCTCGAACATCCGAGAAGTTGCGCTCGCCTCTGACTGGTCCATTCGGTAGCCTAGGCCCAAGACCTATAAATACGGTTGCTGTAAACCGCTATTTTGTCTTCGGACTGAGCTGCAAATGAAGCTCGTTTGAAGGCCATATTTTTCCTTACTTGTTGGGGGGTTCTGAGTTGCGAGAGTTGGGTTCCGATATTTGCGCTCTATCAGGTGGGGTCGTAAAAGTTAAAGAACTAATTTACAAACCCTGCGCCAACGAAAAAATGTGTAACATTAAGTGATGATGAAATCTTAGAAGTTCTTGAAACGTCTTATGCTCGTGATCAGTTTGGTTGCCGTCCGCTGAACGTTGCCAAAAACGGTTGGGCTTTTCTAAGTCTGCACACACTACCTGATTGGCGTATTCAAGTGACTGTCTTACATTAACCCCGCAAGTCGTTTGGCGCGCTTTTTGTCGGTGCTAAGTATGGTGCACTTTATTGTTCCAGGATTTCATAATCCCTCTTTAGTGACCATCTCGTGATGATGAGCAAATAATAAGCTAAAGGATTTTCAGATGGTTAAATATCTCTTTAAATACGTTTTCCAGGTATATGTATCGACTGCATTCTGCCAGTCTTTACTATGTGACTTAGGCATATAGAGAGACTCCAGTCGTCTGACCAACTTTTGAGCCCCTCAAGGTCAGTTTTCAGCACACTGGCATCACTAACTCTCCAGATTTTTAGAACGTCATTGCGAAGAAGAGCACCGCTAAAAGTAGGGGCCAGAATGTGGTCACTGCGAATCAGGAAAAGTAGCCGATTGAGATCGGGCTCCTGGAAGCCTCTGTGGGAACAAGAGAGGTCTGATCCAGTTTGAACTCCTAAAGTTATATTGAAACGAAAGAATGTGATCCAGCGCAGAACCCCGCTTTGGATACAATTTAGTCCCAGTTTGTGTTCTGTAAGGTTACATGTGGCACTATTGAAAGTTTTGTTGGCACCGACTAAGGTGGTGTTCGCCAGTAGATCATGGTCTGGTCCTTGCTGTAACTTTCGGTCTTACCTGATTTCAGACGTGTGCTAACTCAAGCTTTCACCTTTCCAACTCTCTTCCCAAGAGCACGGTAATAACTCTAGTGCCTGGGTCTTTCCGGACATACACTGGATATAACAATACGAGCATAAATTCCTGTGACGAATCCGTGAATGCTGATTGTTCTCGTAACGTCATCAGATGTATTGCAGGTTTTGATGTGGACATGCCAGGACATGACTGAAACCAGCGGAAATCTATCCATCAACTGGCAGCTGTGTAAATTCAGCGCATCCTAAATCTGTTTAGTATCATTTGTGACTCTTTAGGGTCGATGCTGGTTCGTGGCCTATAACGGCACATTGTCTTGGGCGCTGTCGATATCGGTGCTGTCTTATGCCTAGCTAATCTTAAAACTGGTAGATTATGATGCTTCGAAGTGTTGTAGTGTACAGCAGGCATTGAGGGACTCATGATCGAGTATCTGTTGATTAGGCTTTACTTGTCTCAGTTACGATACATGCCGCTGAAATGAAGAAATTAATCAGTACAAACATTAAGTAAAAACTGTCGTAACGGAGATGCACAATCTGCGTTTTTCGGGCTTCGTACTTTGTATGTTAATGGCGTGTCGGCCACATTGTGAACTGCCTAATAATTCCACCAGAAGTCATTACAGAACGGCTAACCGTTGCCACCATCTATGAAATTTTTGATTGTCTTGCTAAGTAAGATCGACGGGCATGGTCGTGGCTGCACGACTATCCATTCCGCTTTTGTGCCGTAGTCACTAATATGCTAGTAGCCTCAAGATTGCTGGCTCCTCCCTACATTTTCAATTTTGCTATTTTATTTGTCTCTTAGTTTGCTTCTGTCATGATTAACGATAGCCCTATTCAAATTATCCGTGGGTTCGACTCAATTGTTTAAATACAACTTGCTCTTTCTTGTCATCATTTGAAGTTTGCATTGACGTCTCCCTGTCGTTTATTTGTGGAATTTTAGTTATTTGCCTGGAAGATAGACCACCTGGTTGGACGTCTGCAACTTGACGAATGTGATTCCTATCTTTCGTCCATTTTTTTGGACAACCAAACAATAACCGAATGACAATAATTGAGTCTAATCGTTCGAGCGAAGAACAGTTTGACTTGTTTTGCACAGCAGACGGGTTCGAAGGTGTTCTCAATCACTTTAATCGACTGTGCGGCCAACTATCAATCAATAACACCCCGACTAAACATCCGTGGAATATATACAAAGAACTGAAGACACAATTACGATCATACTGGAAGGCTGCTGCTCTGTTCGAGAAGCTGGATAAGAGGGTTCAATGCAGCCAATATTTGCATCAAACGATTTGCAATGGCGTAAACGTGAGTCTTGCTTAGGCCTTGAGTTTTTTTTTGGTGAACGAATCCGTCGCCAAAGATGTTTCTTCCTGAGGGGGTGGATGCCATAATTTCGCGAAACTAGATCGAAATGAACAAGAACCGACATGAACTAGTGACCAGTACTAGAGTTTTATGTGGTTATTATTCTTAACATCTTAAAGTAATAGATACTCCTTAAAAAGAAGCATGCTATCGAGTAACTGGTTTGAATCTGGTGGTGGCAAGTACACAACCGTCACACAAAGATGACATATCGTATGTTGAGGTAAACGTTGATTATATTTATCAACGGTTAGGACTGAAATCTAAAACACAAACGGCGAGCAAACTGGCTTTCCACCACGCAGCATTTGCCGTCGTACTGCAGCATGACTACACATGAGCTGAAATACCGTCAGTTTGCG
>JTDE01020908.1:3398-100481 GCA_014338405.1 Paragonimus skrjabini miyazakii | reverse complement strand
GGAAGAACAGGCAGAGTTTCGTTCTGGGCAAGGATGTATTGATAACATTTTCACTCTCCGATGAATTTCGGAGTAGCGTCCTACTTACTGCCGGTCAAAAATGACCGTATATTTCGACAATAAGGATGTGTTTGATGTGGTTGATCGATATACAGTTTTAGAGTCGTTGAAATGCAGAACTGTACCCACCAAGTACGTAATCATACGATCGGCACTTTATTCCCATATTCTAGCTCCTACTAGGGTTTATGTTAAGCTGTCTAACAGTTTCAGCACCAAGAGCAACATACTTCAAGGCTGTCTACTTTCACTATTTTTGTTTGACTTTGTAAAAGATGAAGTAATTGAGGACTGTCCGCGGCACCCTCACCTATTCTGTTACTTTGACGTGGTAATCGGGCTTGTGCACGGTGTCGATCCAGCGAGTTATGCTGACCATGACTTTGTTCCTTCCAACCACAACCGTACCAAACAAACCACAGGAGAGCAGTCAGGCGAAAAACAGTTGCTTCTGCAGGGCTGTATGTTGCATTACCGATGGCGCAGATATGCTTGGTTAGGAGGACATGATCCTATAAAAATACAGCTAAACTATTTCTGTAGTTGCGACATTTTTTTCTTCCGAATTAGGAAAAGATACCCTCTATCAAAAGAACAATCCGATCGCCTAAAGATTGACCGTAATCACTGACGTGTTATCCAGTATGATCTGGAAACTTTCGATATCGTTCAAACGCGTGAAGCAACTTTGATTGCATTCACTGCTGGTAACAGTAGTCAGAATCGGATATCAATATTGTTTCCATTGCGCCCTGGGCTAGGCAAGCCTCCTACTGGCAAGCAAGTCAGATTGTCGTGTCATTGGCTCCGGGTCCTTCAAAGAAACCCTGCCTTCCTTTATCTCGTAGGTCACACTTTTCAGTTTTAGCTCCGAAGTGGGGTCCCTCTCGTCAACTCTTTTCCGCGGTATAAATAACCTGACACTAACAGAAGGTATCGTTCTATCTAAAGTGACATTATTCATCCATTACCACTTGTTCGTTCTATTTTGACACCCAATCTTTCTGCCTTTCCTGTACCTTCGTTGTGTACTCATTATTTACTCGAGTTCATTTCTAAATTATTGTGAATTCAACGTTTCTTTCCCATGGTCTATTGTAACGCTGAAGCTGAATCTTGCGGTCAAGTTGGGGTGGGGATTGCACTGAATCTGAGAGCAGAGCAATGTCTGTTTGATTGGGACGTAGTGGACAGTCGCCTGTACACTATTATCCTCAGTATATAGGTTTACATCTGACAACACAAATCGAAAGGCGTTGTATATTCGTTATATCGGTGTACACTCCAACGGTCAGTTGTTCAGATGTCACCAAAGACACGTTCTACGACACCCTCATCGACCTTCTGAAGCAGACTAAACAGGCTGACGTTACCATACTAGCCGGAGATTTTTATTTTACACTTGGTCGTCTTTCTCCATAGGGGGGGGGAGTGTTGGTGACAAACGTCACATAAAATGAAAACAATGCAACCGGTCTGATAAGCTTATCAAATAGTTAGTTAATTTTGAAGGACGTAGAAAGAAGGATTATGTTCTGGATTCCCATGCTCCTGACCCATCGCAATTAGCAATTGATCACTGTTTATATATGTCTTATCCATGGTTTATTACTATTTGCCGGTTCATGCTGCTATCGTTAAGTTTGCCTTAAATGTCACTAGCTTTGTAACCCGTTCAAGAAGTTTTTGTGTCAGAACTGGAACGTCCTCAAAAAAATTTACTCGCTGATTGCTTACAGGTTGTTCTAAAAATTTAAACTCCTGATCGGTCTCATACCTATTCCTCGCAATGTTTTTTTTTTACATTGCTGGTGTTACCTGTAGCATTACACCGGTTCATCATCGTTCGCAATCGACTGATCGCAGCATTTTACTTTGGTCTAAAACCCAAGGAACGGGTTATGAAGACTAGCCATCTTCCGTCTTTTTTTAGGTTGCTTCCTTTTCCGCTATTTCCACTTCACATATGACACGTGCGCCTCTTCTGCATACATTTTTTCACCCATATTTCAAAGCCGTGTTATTCAAAACGCTACAATTGCCAAATAATTGCCAATGTTGTTTTAGAAGTTTTCGGTACGCTTATTGTTTCTATTGTACACGTATTTCAAATGGACTCCACCGTACAAAATTCGTGCGCTGGTGATTTTGTCGATCATAATGCCGAGCATTTTTCGTCCTCATCTAGAACGAACCAAGCAGGTCGCGATGCATGTCCGTTTTCGGTTATCGGCGGCTTTAATCGATCCGTTACCTTCTCCTTCAGCGTGTCTGATGGAGGTGACAAAACTTGAGCTAATTCTCACTTACAGCCGCTTCGCCTTATACCGCAATCAGTTTCGCTGCAGTCGGTTCATTAGATCACGTTTTCTACATCCGCGCTTCTTCCTCTTGTATTCCATCATGCAAAATCTTTTGCCATCGCTCTCCTACGTGACTTCGCAGCAACCCCTTAGTACGACTATGTATCTGTGAAACCACGTCTATGAATGACAACCTAAGTTATTTGTTGTGTTGCATGCACTTGTTCCTCATTTTTCCGATCTTGTTAAGGTATCCTCTTCCGATTGGCTCAGTTATGCTTACTGCCGAACCGTGTGCAACCACATCCTCAGTCATCTGACCTTCCTCATCTTTGCTTTGTTACAGCTCGCAATATCTGTTCAATTATCGCTGATAGGGTCGTAAACTGCTTCTTCACTAGGATGGCATCTTAGTTAACAGCTGCTCTGTGTGATATCGTTCAGGTTGTCCATATGATAATGTAAAATTTTCAGGTTTTGGCATGGCTAAAAAAAAATCACCTGATTTGACTCCACTTCATTGACGTGTTTTCATTCCATTCTAACAGATCACTGTTGAAACGATGGAATGCATTCTGCTGTCATTTTTTTTCGGATTCCATAACTATACCTCCGTCTGTCTCTTGTCATTCGTATACTTGCTTGCAGTGTCCGTGAGAACCTAAGTGTTTACAGGTCTGCTGATCCGGTGGATATTCCTTTTTTGTATTTGTGTGATTAGCATCTTTATTCAGCCATGTTGAAAATTATCAGTTCTTTCCACTCCCATATAAGGTAACTCCGAGATCCACGTTACTTATCATTTGGTCTCTTCTGTCCATTTTATCAAAAATGGTCGAATCTCAAACTACTAGAAGTCTGCTGCATTGTCTGGAAAACAGCGAACCGCTTGACAGCCATCAGTTTGAATTTTTTCATCAACATCCGATAACGATTCTTCTTACTTACTTTGATTGTTTGCTGTGAACGCTTTTAGAGAAACTGATTTAGTCTCTTTCAGCTGAGTCTGACATGAGGCTTTTTTAGCTGTGTTGCTTATGTACAGATTCAATCTCTGAGTGATCGTTGTTTTCTTCTTGAACATCGATTAAACACGGTTAGCTTGGAAAAGATGAGTGCCCAATTAATCTCTAGTACTTAAAGGGGGCTTTCAAACCACATAGCATCTGGATTACAGATCTGCGAAAAATGGAACACGATTACTGATCATTCCAACAGACTGAGACTGATATGGTGTTCAGTGACAGAGGACCGACCAGCTCGACTCGGATGAAAATCTACATGACGTCTAAGCACAACTTGATCCCCTTGTAAGCAAGTATTTTGGTTGGAAAATGTAAACGGATTTTTTGATGTACCAAGTCCCATGCCTTCCGTCTTCTTATCTTTGAACTTGGATTTTGCAGTCATTTTAGACAGAGACGCGTATGTGCAGAAGATGCTGTCAATATTAGGGGACCGAACAAAATTTCAGCAAATAGGCACAGTGGACAACGTCACTGAAATAGAAGGTCGCATAGGACGGCATCTTCAACTTCTATTACAACTGCACATAATCGATGACGCGACGTACAAATCCCTTAAACCGTGTGGGACGTCGCCACCTCAGCTCTATGGCCTCCCTAAAACACACAAGTCTGGAATGCCTGTTAGGCCTATACTAGCAATGACGAATTCTCCGTATCTTTTTTTTGTCCCTTGGTTAGTGTTTATTAGAGCCAACCATTGATGTCCTGTTGTTGATAGTAACGATTATTGCTGGTTGACTTATCAGTGTAGCATTACAATATGAATGTAACAATCAGCACCTGAATCACCAATCTTCAACGTTTACTGTCTCTCACGTTTTACTTTGACAACGTGACTAATCCAACCGTATCTAGTCTAGCAGCGAATGCTTTTGTTTTTCGCATATTTTTGAACAACTTCCTCTATTTTTAGATTTCAGTAGCTTAAGCAGGAACTTCACGCAGCTCGCATTCGTTGTTGTCACGAAACTTTGCTTCAGAACAGGTGAATCCATTAAGCTCTTCAGAATCGAGTCTAACTGCTGTTTAGAAGCACTGTTCATATGGCGATCTTGTAATTTCGACTGGCAAGAAAAGATTTTGTCGCTGTCCTCACAGTTTCCGATGACTAGAGATTACCATTTTGATTCTCAAAGTTTCTATTATACTTGTATTAGAAGTTGTACGACTTTCTACCCAAGTGTGAACATCAGGAATCGTAAGCGACTCATCTGTGAGTATGAGTTGGGCTTAAGCACACGTCTGTCCTCAAAGGATACTTTGCGCCATAATGAACTTTTCATACCAAACCGCTTTGCATCAATCTCCAAACTGTTTGATACGCCTTTTACTGTGTATCCTGCTAACGAACGAATCAAACCAAGTAATAGGTTCTACCACCGAGATGTAGGTCAGTCAGCTGACCTGATTTGCGAATAGCATCGGTAGCCAATTTTTTAATAAAAAACGATAAATTGAGCAACATATCTGTTGGTCATTAATTGTCATTCTTCATAGTGTCTTCCTTCCGAGTAGTTTGGATGTGCTCACACATTTTCCGAAGGAGGTCATTCACCTAACCCTATGTTGTACCAGTTGTGTTGTCTGATGAATCGTCTGTTGCACGGTTACTTTGATAAACACTAATGACATAGCTTTATGGCTACGTTGTGGTGGTTGTTTAGATTTAGGTAACATTATCAAGATCGCCGGGAAAACCTGCACAACGTAGTCCTGCAAATTGCAGACACTGGCTGAAGAGCGATGCTGATTACCAAAATTTGCCACCTTTTTAAATTCTTAGATAGTTCACAGGTACATATTCTTTGATACTTTCCGAGAACCAAGGAGCGCTTATTCTGAATTGAAGGCCTCTTGTGTGTTCTAGAGTTCCACTGTGAATGCCCTATTCTTTCCCATGGAGTGAACTATCTATGGGCTAGGGTTGAGATCAACGCTGGTTGGTCTCGATGCGGTTACAAGTTGGCAGTTTTCGTCTGTCCCAAGTGGAGGGACTTGTTAACCACGCCGGCGTTGTGAGTCTTCAGGCTAATGCTCCATTTGCAAACGACCTTCCTTCGTGAGGCATCCTCTTAAACTGTCTATAACAGTGTGATCGATCTGCCCTCAAGTATTTAGATGGCGTCTATGGTATCGGCAAATTGACAATCTTGGGCCATCCTGTAGGCTCTATGGGTGCAGTTGGTCATTGTGCTGCTGTTTCTGGAGTAACAAGATAGGCGTTGATTTTAGAATCGTTTTCAGTCGCTACTCCAAACGAATGTCCACTTCGAGTATTTCACTGAATGAACACACATTCACTCCTGAACTCGCACTATCTCAAGGAGAACAACGTTCCATTATTCGCCAAACGGTCGAAGATTAGAGATCGATTGCTGCGACCGCTCTTGTCAATTCAGATAGCTTGATACTGTCCAACTCACTTACTACCTGGTGTGTCACACGGAAGGGGACATCTTGTACAAAAGCCAGAAATTGATTCTTGGACTACTAAAGTACTAGTAATCTGATCTGTTCAGTATACAGATACTCAAAGGAACCAGTCGATGACCAATCGGTTAGTTCATGCATCCGGACTAAGCAGATGAGACTGTCTATTGGTGGGTGACGGACAGTCACAGTCCCGTCGATGAGCAGTTGTGCCTACTTATTAGTCTCAGTTATCGATCGTAAATTTGCCAAAATTTAGTAGCGTCATCATTGAGTATCTTTGATTGTTTATACGTCAAACAGGTTCGTTTAACTCAACTTCAACTCATGTTGAAGATTTCTCAACTTCGGACACTTCTACGCCCCAAGTGTTACTGATTAGCTGCCTAGGTTTTCTGTGCAGCTCAGAGAGACGTGTTGAGTAGTCAGGTTATCTCAAGAAGCACAACAACCCGTGTGTTTTGTTCATACGCTGTCTTAGTTTTCACAGTGTTACTCGAAACAACGGGTCAAATCGATTTTGCATATTGCATCATAGCACACTCTCTCGCTTTTTATCAATGTCTTATTCAGTGGCATAGGAACCCTCTTAATTTCTCTTGGCTTCATGTTTAACATATGTGGCGATGAAGATTTTAGCGGGGGTGAGGAAACGCAATCACGTAAACGACCACCTCTGTTGATTGTGCTATCAGTTGATGTTAGTGGCACATGTTCAGGTCACCCAACATAGCAGTATGAAACTTTTCTGACTGCCCATCAAATTCAGTGCTGATTTTTGAATTTGATGGTCCCGGTTTGTCTTCTGTACCTTAACACTAATTCTATCGGTTCTACGGTCCATGTGCAAAAATGCCCGAGATTTTACCGCACTTACCATTCTCTTCGTTATTTTGCGTGTGTTGTATGTTTCAGTGCGGAGCATTACCAAGTGACTTTCATTTTTGAACTGAGGTTGCATTCTCGATTCACTTTTTGATGGCATGCATACCTGTCTTGTTTGACTGCGTCGTCACGTGCAAACGGACAGACCTACGCAATTTGTAGTCTTAGGAGCACGTTTTCCAATGTGCCGCACTTGGTAGAGGTTGTGCCTACAGACCCGTCGTTCGTCCACCAGTTATTCCGTTATCCTCACCGATCGAGTTACAAACTGTCATCCGAATTTGCTATTCCCCTCACATCTTTCTTTTTTTGCATTCCGTATAGTTTACAATTTAGTTGTGTTCGATGAGATTCCTAAACTGATTCGCTTCATGCCTACCGGCCTGTCTGTCTGTTTCACTCACTCATTTGCTAATTCTCTGTTTTCCTATTTGGTCTGACGTTTGATGCCCACAAGTTGGTTCGCTCGGGTTCACACTGTTCTTGTCCCGATTCGAGGACGTTCACAGCCAAAAGGAAATGTGTGAACGAAACGAGATTTCGAAGCGAGGGTTGCTATTTTTGGATGGTGAAAAGCCGGTTTTCTTCAGTTTTCACACGTATCCATCATGCCTTGTGCACCTTAGCGGTACTGATTGCTGTGGGAACGTAACTCGTGCACTGTATTGTTTCTAATGAATGGCACGGCTGAAAAATTGCTCCAATGATTCGCGTTGTTCTATTGTTTATTTTCCTCCACAGATGCTGTTCTTTGTGTTCCTACTAATTTACCAGTCCTTGACTGCCACGGACATGTGGCACTTGGTATTTCAAGAATGTGTTTTGTAGGCGTTTGGTCCCGGTGTCCACTAGCAAACTGTTGGACAGTCGTTCCGGCCTACTAAGGTTTCATCAGCACCACGCACATCAGCGAATCGAACCCACAACGAGTGTCAACACTTTTAATTCAAACACTTACTGGCTAGAGCACAGGATTGTGATAACCGGATTCGCAGGTGACCCACAAATGACTAGCCGATTTTAGCCTATGAGGCAAGAAAGGGCAACAATCTGTATGCTAATGTTGAAGTCCACTCGATTTATATTGTTGTTTCTCTTCAAAAAAGGTGCACACGATACTCGCCTCCATTTACCATACCAGGCTAAATAGTTTTGAATGGTGGCTTTCGACACAGTTAGTATTTTGTTGTTGTTGGGTCACTGTTGTGAGCTTTGTTAGCACAGTGTGAAGTTGTTTTTCATGACAAACTGACAAACAGTAAGTGAGAACAGAAGAGACACATCAATCACGCTGTCTCTTCAAAGCTATCTTTCAGTACTACGTCACGATTGTCTCTGGATGTGGCATAACTGATTTTAAGCCAGAGTTCTTAACATCAGGGGTTTTCTGTAAATAGTAACTGATCAAAATAAGTAAATATATAGGTTGTTTACACTGAATGCGGTTCGAATCATTTGACCATTTTGCGTGCATTTGTGCTCATAATATGAATTTCGACTGCACGACACGATTTGTTTGGACCACGTGTGTTGCTCACTGATTCCTATCGCACACACATCTCTTCTCGTGTTACACTGTTTTTGAAAATGCGCCACTTCTGACTTTTTTTAAATTATATCAGGAACAATGTCCTTCACCTCTGGCCCTATCTTATTGAGGATCTACGAGCGTTGGGTGCGAAGACGTTTTTCGGCAAATTTTGTGCTGGTTCTATTGATCACATCAGTGAGTCAGATCGCACTTTGTTTGGCCGGCTTGATTAGATTATCGGCCGTGTGATAAGTTGTTTTTCGATAAACAGTAAAACTTCGTAGTGTCTTGCCACTTCCTCTTTTTTCCTGTCGTTTGTATTTGGAATTATTATTATTATTACGGTCTACTATAAGTTTCTACAGTTATAGCGTTTTGTTTTCGTCAGTTTTGCTGTGGCAACTGTACCGTGGAACAACGTTTTTCTAAAGGGTCATTTCAGCCCGAGGGGCCTGTAGAAGAGACTGGCAACGATGAACTGGTATCGTAGATAACTATACGCGCGATTCACACTACATAGCGGCTGATGGTTTTCACTATTCCGATCATCTGCTGCATCCAACTTGTCACCAATACTGTCTTAAGGTGTGAGATGTACAATCAATGAATTGCCATAGGGAACTGAAGGTAGTTGTTGGCAGGCCATCCATTGTAGACCGGGTTCATCTTTCTCACTGAGACCCTCATGACTCACTGAGTTTGGTGTTATAGACGTTAGAGGAAGTGTAAGCTAGTCAGATCTAGTGGTTTATGCTGCAGTCACTAAACAGAGTCATTTGTAAAGTAGGTACAACTAATGAAGCGGGGCAGTGGAGGCCGCGGTTCATACAATGTAGCTGTACTCTCAGTTTTAGCTCGGTTATTTGTTTGCAAAGGGTCATAATCCTGTTGCTGACCTCTTTATTTCAGATATAGGAGTTTTGTTAGAAATTGAATTCCTACTCTTCTGTCTTAACTTGTGATTCTCATCATCATCAAAGATAAAAACACAGTGGTTTTCGCACTAGTTCTCAACTACCATACAGCAATGAAGAGACAAGCAAGCCCTGGCTAAAAAGGGAAAAAGAAAGGGAGAGGGAGTGACCTAACTACTAAAAACAATCTCACCTATATTCAAACTATCAGCATGAAACAAGCAGCCGAGCTATAAGTGAAAGTAATGCATTATCATCAAGTCAGTTTCCTTATGGCTTTCGCTGCCCTACATCTTTAAGTACACTCACTTCACAGACGATTCGACCAAACAACGACCACATTTACGCCACTGAGCCTGATTAGCCACTATCTCACCTAACGTCTCTAGTCACCGATTCTTTGAATCATCAGGTCCCAGCCCGGGAGACGAACTCGACGTACAGTAGCCAACCCCTTCGTGAACGATTTCATTTATCTACGCCAGGTCATCATCTGTCCACTTCGCACCATACCTCAGTCGACCGCAGTATCGGTAGAAAGTGTGTGACGGACGACCAGCTGATATCCTTAGTACATCACCTAATCACCTAAGTCTGTGCAAATAGACGGATTGAATAAAAGAACTCTGTTGACAATCACTATCAAATATCCGATCCCTCATCAGTACTTACTCGTTGTTGCCACCGGACGTGAACGATCGAACGCAGACATCGATGGTGAAATACCAGGAGACAATTCACGTCTTCTACTCTAAGCAGCCAAGTTTTGCAGCTGTGAAGCAGTACAGCAACACAATCATTTTATATACGCGGTCTTTAGGCTCCAGACAGATGTCTGTATCGTCAGAGATATTCCAGATTAGTGAATCCCCTCCTAACTCCAGAGGTACGCGCTTCCACTTCATTCCATTCACCTCTGCTACCGCCGATTCAACTTCCCGAATACACAACGTCACAGCGAGAATGAATGTTGACTCAGTGTAACTGCTCGGACATCTCGATGACCTATTGGATTGAAATGTTTAACATGATGATCATACCGACAAAGTCACTGACACCAAGCAGGCCAATGAGTGAACGCCCGACAAACCACAGTCTTCTGGCCCCCCAAGTTGGAGTTGGAAGAAGATTGGTGTCTTTGCCGGGGAAAAAGTATCCGTTCTAGTACACTGCCATCCATGACTGTCTTGCGGTATCGGCATACAACCGTGGATAATCACAACACCAGTAATTCCATACTGAATCGACTGTCTCGCAGCATAAAGTGGTTAGCTCCATCTGTTATGTACAGCAGGTTTGATAGACGAGAGGACACTTTTGTTAACCTGTCTTCCACTATCTTTTCCAATTTCGCTCTTAAATCCCTTTCACCACACACCCCTTCTAGTAATTAACTGTCACCAGTAGGAATTTCTTCTTCCTACAATTGTCATATGGCTTAGGTTTACTTACATACTACTGTTGTTTGCCTTGGTGAATACTGATGACTTGAGCACGCGTTTTTGTCTGCAAATGAAATTGTAGCCACTCCACTAACCTGCGATGTCAGTATCGATGGCTCTGATTATCTGGTTTTGCGCCTCCGCTTTCCCAAACCCTAATTTCCGAATTTACATCTCCCTTCAGTATCTGTTCGACGTGTAACTGAGTTTGTTGGAGGGTTCTGAGCATCTACCCGTGGTGAATAGTTTCAAAAAACCGACTTACGCTTGTTTAAGTCGTTGAAAGTTAACGAACTTAGAATAAATCGATCTGAAGCCTGAATGGTACGCACACTTAAAAATACATCCTGGACAGATTAAATGTCGCATAGGTCTGGTTGCTGACAACTGATCAATATGACTTCACGATATTCAAATATTTACAGATACTTTAATCAGAAGCAAATCCTTGGGTGCTCAGTACTCACGGTCAGTTTGTTCCGTTTACTTTTGTTTAACTATTTCCGACTGTCTTCTGCTTGACTACCAGTGTGTAAACAGTGCATGTCTTGCAACTGTTTTTTTGAGTGAATTGCTATTTTTAACAGACGTACGCCCGTACCTATGGACAACTTTGTTAAACTCGTCTGAAACTATTGAACGCTCGAATGGTAAGGTTTAGTTCGGCTGATCCTGTGCAGGTGTGTACGTGTGTATTAACGGGGGACTGACGTTGACTGGAAAGTAGGTGGACCTATTTTTAGTCTATTGATCACGACCATCTGGAATCGTTTCTGAATAGTTAATCTTCAGACTAAATTTCTTCTTATCCCCTATGTATACGTATGTATTCAATTAAGCGTGTTGTGTCATTTCCTTTGTGTCTGATTTACACTACTTCGTATGTTCTGTATTGTTTTACTTTCAGGTATTCGAACTATGCAATGTATTTTGCTGAAAACTGCCTTGTTATTTGGCGTTCAGGTGTTTCCGGGTGTAACTTATCAGGATCTGGTTGAGCCTACCTCAGGTAAGGAGTCAGTCGTCGTTCACTCTTTTATAGCAACACCCTTTGTATTGATTATGATCCCAATAGTAGAGTTCCACTTCAGTTAGTCATCTTTTAGGGCCTCTTGTCTTGCAAACACTTTGTTGAAGCTCATTCTGTTGATTTGTTGTAGAGTTCCGTACCACACGTGCAACTGCTTTGACAACCTAGCTAGTATCAAGTAAATCACGCCTAATTTTCATCTCCACCGGCACTGTTGACGTACCAGTGGTCTTATTAACTCAGTGTGTGCGTTTAGCTTTGTTGGAAAGAATACTGTTATTGGTTGTACACAAGGCCCAACGAAACCAAGGTAATAATACTTTTAGAGGTGTGCTCAATATCTGGATAGTGGATCGTGACTGTGTAGCTGCACATTCAACATCTGTCCTTGTTTCTAAACTGCTTCGTTCGCTATTTACTGTCTCCTACTTCAACCTTAGATGACTGTATCCATACCGTCGTCGTGGGCTAGGAATTTGTCCTCCACACAGCAAGACACAAGTAGATAAACAGTGAGCCATGAGTAAGGCGTTCCACTGGGAATATTTGACTAAGCGCATTATGTAGGCAGCAGATGAACAACTCTGTGACCATATTATGTGTATAGGGGAGGCCGATAAAAACTGCCCTGTTCTCTACTATCGTATTTTGACATGTCACTGGTTTACCTGCCATACGTTTCGTTAGAAGTCCCTGTGGAAAGTCTGGACAAACTAATTAGCAGTAATGAAGAAGACCATGTTCGTCAATCAATCCTATGATTGTGATTTATTCGCAAATTTGCTCAGTCGTTACTCATACAGTGCGCTTCGTCCACAGTTCTCAGCAACTACACTTTGCTCATAGTTTATTAACTGTAACACTTCTGAAAAAATCGAAGTGTCGGTCACCTTATTTAACCATCCGCTGGAACGATTTAACCCAGATAATCGGTGTAATCGGTAGAATTGCCGATAACTCTTGATGGTTTCCGCCCCGTTAATTTAGGGCTAGTCCCTGATCAACCACTTTTTGCTTCAATGTAATGTCGTTTTCAGGTTGTTGGGCTCACGCGAGTATAAGTTGCTTTTGATTGCGGAAGAATTGATTGTTTGATTAATTACTGTACGCATCTAATTGACATAGAAGCTTTCGTTTTTTGAGGAAGTGGACATTCAGCGACTCAAAGTATATACATAACAACGGTTTAACAAAGGTCTTAAAACTAATATCGAAGATAAAACATTGATGGTCCAACTGCGGCAGTCAATCTAAGGTTTTACCGTGAGGTACTTCCATGATACCAGCCTAACTTTGCAATCTTTGAGACTATCAGTTTGCTCATCGTTGTTATCAACCTACTCACCTGATATCTGGAATTAAGGTTATCATCCTGATGTGCGACTATACCTTTGTTAGGCGAAAAAGCAGTCTATAATGCTCTAGTTGAAATATTTCAAATATGGTCTGTTTAATCCTATTTTGGTTTACGCGATCAACGCCTAATGCCAATCAGACAATACACTACAGTCCTCTTCGACCAGGTGTGGTCGATTTCACATTGTATGTTGTCAACGGGTCTGTTTTATCGGTGGAGTTTATTACAGTCGGATAGCTCTCACGGTAAACCCGTAAAGTTTATTTACATTAGCATCATTGGTTTCGATCCTGACGGCCCTGGAATATCCTGTCTATATCAGAATAACTTGATATGTGTGCGTCACTTAATGGTAAGTGCAATTCAAGTACATCACAAACTATAAACTGGTTGCCTGTCAGTTAGTTTCGTTCTTTGTTTATCCGCCCCTATGCTGTGTTCGATAATTTCCGGGCTTGATATTAGTTTGTGTCTGCACGTCTGTCGACTTGTGTGTACAATACGTCACCCGAATACGGTAGTTTTTCATCGGTTATTTTGATGACCCCCCTAGAAATTCATCATAACCTTGTTGAACTGATAGACTGGCTGTCAAATGGATTCTTGAGATATTTAAGACATGATCGTTCATCAAGCGGTTCAGGCTTTAAAGACGCCCTAATTTAAGAATTGCTTGGTGCACCGTAAAAAGGATCAAGCTGACCGAGTTGTCGGTCACTCAACGGACGCATTAATCTTATCGTCATGTTTTCGCTCCTTCGAGCAGAATTGCACCTGCAAACTACGTCACATGTTTGCTCTCTCCCTTTGATTAGTTTGACTTGATTTTCCCGTTGTACTCTCATAATTTTACGACATAGATAGTAGTAACTTGTTTCCATTCCTCAAATTGGAGAACATAGTTTTTATGGATTTGGGTTCGTCACTGCCAGTGATACTCGCGAATGATTACCGTGTCTCAGTGGCGTCGTGATCAGTGTGATACAAGGCCTATCCTAATTATTGAGTTCTGAAGCTGGACTGAACTCTTCATAAAAGCACTTGAAAGTGTACGGGTACTCAAACAACTTGAATTTGTTGAAACTGTACTCAGCAGAACATGTTCATTGTCAAAATGCGCCAACTAGATCTCAGTGAATTTGGTATGAAATACATACCTCACTTCACAAGTGTAATGTACTACTACACAATCAGTTGGATTAATCTATATTAAAATGTTTGCAGGCTTATTCCTCATTCACTAATGTTACCCAAACGGTGGTTACTACAGTGTAATAGATTAGTTCTAACCTTTGCGGATTTATTACCTGCATAATAGTTATGTTATCACGGCGCGCGGATGAAACATAGGCTGAAATTTATACTTCAACGCTTGCACACTATTACATTACACTAAACGTTACTTTCGCGTGGATTAAATTATTTCCAAGTCACTTTTTTCATCGTTATCGGTAAACGGTAACATCTTGTCCTCTTTTTGTTTAAGTTTATCATTTGCGGTATTCTACATTGTCTTTAGGATTCCAATGGTCACTGCAATTTCTTCCCGGTGGAATGTTAGCTGACATAGATGTTATCGCTTCACTCAATTCCGTGACCATTATGTCGCCAGTTAGCGCATTTTTGGTGACTACAATTTACCAACCAATGATAACAGTCTGGGTGCCTATTTTAACGTATCGTGTTCATTGTGATCAGGCAACTACGTTGTCACAACTTTTTTCAAGACAAGTTTCTCCGCTGATCCACGCATATTGGAGTATATTGGAACTGCCTGTTAGGTTGATGACTTTGTAACCACCTAACTCGCTGACTGTTGACGTTATTGTACATAGCATAACAGCTAGCGTTAATCTGCACCCAAACTATTATCAGTTCTTCCTGACGGTTTTTCTCTTCTCAAATATCGTGTACCAGCGGCAGTTTGCCTGCAGAACTTTTCTTTCCTTCGTAGCTGCAAATGTCTGTGTACCATATTTATCATCTCATATTAAGCCAAACGTCTATGCTATGCAGTTGGTACATCTCTAGTGTTGACTTATTGGTTCCGAGTTCCCCTGACACAAACGAGATTTCAAATTGAACACATTCGATCACAGTCTTTGCATTCAGGTAAGCGTTTCAGCCGATTCATTTCATAAGTGGGCCGGCCGAAAGGCTTATCTGATCACAATGAGTGTGATCGAATGTGGGTGGCGTTCAATGTGAAATAATCAAAATCCCCGAAATTCAATGCAGCCGGGATTATTGTGTGCTACAAGTCACTTCTGTATATCGCAATACCATGAAACTAGGTTTCTATGCGAGTGCAAGTGAACTAACCCTTTCAGCCACGAGTTTAAATTGTTAATTTTTTTGGCAAATGGTAGTTAATGGTCCTATGATCGATCTTTTTGAAATTTCGATTGGTAATGTACAATAGTGCAAGTAAGTGTATGCGAACTTCAGACTGTATCTTGTAACATTTAACAGCTTAGTTAATTGCATAATACACTTCATCTGGCTTGAGACTTTTGTTTTTGTTGTGTGATCCTTTCTACTGCGTATTTTGTGGTGTTGGTGGTTGAATGCGGACCTTTTGCGCCCATTTTCCATCAGATCCATCTATTGCATCCAACACCACTACAAGTGCCAATCGCGTCTTCATTGAGCAAACCGATTTGGATACAATCGGTTCCCCGTTGACTGTCGCCAATGGCCAATGTGTCAATGGAATCCATCCGCCAAATGGAACTCATCACGTTAATTTGTCCAAGCGAAAACCGGCTGAGATCGGTGTGCATGGCAAAATGCCTAACAAGGCCAACTCGGTCAACAGCGACGTCCCGTTAACCGTCGGTTGGCGAATGCAGCTGACACCGGAAATAGCTGTGCTAAAAAACTACGAAATCGATGTTCTGATCGGCGCGGATGGGAAACGTAGTTGTCTAGGTAAGGCGATTTCTACGAAATACATTGTAAGATGAGCGAAAGTGGGCAAGTGACGATTTCTGTAGTTTTTCCATGTAGGGCTGTCAAGTATTTATTGCCCCTGAGCGCTACACACATTTATACACCTGCGTACATATACATATATTACGGTTGGACGTTTAGAATATCATCTTTTGTATGGATACTGCACCATAAAAACAAAGAATGACGATGTGCACCACATGCTTCAAGCTAACAACTTTCTTTTGCTGAAATTGTCATTCGGAGCTTGTTTTTTGCTAAAAGCATGAACACCTTGTAATTTTGTCCTTGTTTAAACAGTTATTATTCCCCTTTATGAATTGTCAACTTGTGCTGCAGGGAAAAAAACAGTTTAATCGCAACATTTTGTTCTAAAAGTTTATGTTAGCGCTTTTTTTCCTCAGTGTTAAGTTGCTAGGTAGCCGATATTAATGTTTTTTTAGCCCTCTTGTAGATGAAACCATTATCGGATGCTCATAGCACTTCAGTATACACAATAAGTACACCCTTTCTGTGGTTTAACATTAAGATGCTTGTCATCCGCTAAGAATCGAATAAAACTGCTTCAGTATGACGACCGGGATACAAGTATCATAAGTTGTTAAAATCACGTTCTGATCGCCTGCACTGGATTGAGAATAACACAACGTTATGAGAAAGTTGTAATACTCTACGTTTCAACTACTTCGAGTGGCCTTCCTCAGGAGTGTTGTAATGGAAATCGACTTCGATTACAACACTCCTGAGGAAGGCCACCCGAAGTGGTTGAAACTTAGAGTATTACAGCTTGTTCATAACGTTGTGTTGTTCTCAATCCATTTATCAATAACGTGTTAAACACGACGCCTAAACTGTTTGATTTCATTTGTACTAAATTTGGTGCAGATATCTTACTAGACCAGTTCCTGTCGTGCCTAAGGTGCTGGCGTCCATCACTTCATCGACACATCATAGGTCGAAACGCATATAACTAGGGAGATCTGACGAATCTTCACTCCAACCGAATATGTATAGGTTACATTTCTGCTTTGTCAGCTTACGCAGCAGTGTCATGCGCTCTGCTGGCCAACAGTGGTCTGTTTGTCAACCACTGAGGTGCATTTGATTCAGTTGATTAACGCACCGTTTTGGCGTTGTTGTACTCTAATACATCAGTTCACAGTAGGATCCACAGAGATCGTTATGCGTATTCCATCTTCCAACCGTCTAATATTTTCTTTTCCATCTTCGTATATCACACCAAAACTATTCGTCGTGTTGGCTTGTTCGTGATCTCCCATGCGGACCTTAGTGGTATCAGTTGCATGAAAATCTGTGTCATTCGCAGGTGCCAGACCACAAAATGGTAGACCAACTCAATGTTTGTAGCCAATCTACCGTCTTGATTGACTGGTTGTTCATTCGGGTCTCCCTGGTTGGCTTTCGCGCCTCCGTTGCCTTTCAAACCATACATTCCACACACGTGTATATGCACCCACGTCAATAGTGGTCAGTCATTCACGCGTCTGCTGAATTGTTTTTGTTCTATCGTCTTCTTCTTTCAGACGGATCACGGTGAAGTGATTTAACAGTCGGACAGATAGACAAGGACGTGATTTTTGTTATTGATTGGACTGTATATTGCATTTAAAGAGTTTCTATTCAGAGAAACATTGATGAATTATATCAACACTTCTGTGTACACGTGTTATACGCTCGTAACCGTAATAGTCTAATCCGTTTTATGTGTGGGCGGATATAAAACGTGTTTGCTCAATTCTTCTATGGTTAATTGATTGTGAATCGTGTAAAATTTGTTGCCCTGGGTTACAGGGCGTTTCTATGTCGGTAAGCTGTCATGCACAAAGTTACTCCTGTTGTAGCGTGAAATTGCAGATGTTTTACAAGTATGTCTTGCACCCGAGTTAGAAAGCTAACGCACTCATTGTTTACCAACGGGTATACAGCCATCGTTTGGAAGTGGTTCAGTCAACTCTTCTTCGTGCCTTGGATGATGCCTTTTTTGAATGTTTGCACGGTGTCATTTTATACAACAAGCAAAGTGTTTATAGCTGTTGAAATCGTTGCACAAAAAGAAATACTTCTCTCCAGGAAACTGTTTTCTGGTACGAATTTTCTGTATTAATGAAACAAACCAAGTCCCCTTAGGAAGGCAGTATGACTGCCTTGTGGATTCGAACCTAATTCACTTGCCCACTCTTTTCGGTCGTAAAACGTGTGATTGGCATGAAAACAAAACAGTCAAACTTATGTGAAACGGTTAAAAGTACGGATCGCATTGGGTCGTGATTAGTGCTCACGGCAAGAAAAGATTGACTGACGATAGTGTGCGGAATGAATTCCTACTGTAATTTGTGTCTTCTGACTATTTTATTTGAATGACTCGAAAGGACTATTTCCAATTCACTTACGTAATTATCTCGGAGTTCGTCACCAAATTACCTAATTCCGTCCGTGGACAATCTCTACATATCACACTAACAAGCTAAACCCGATGTGCATCCGAATGATAATTCTTGCTTCGGGCGTATTTAAAAGTGTTTTTTTTTCCGAAACCACTCCTAACCAATGTCTATGAGGTGATCACTGGAATGTATGAGCGATCCCTTCCCAGCTTGACCTCTCATAAATGTGAGCGCTCAGAAGATAACAGATATTTCGTTTTCGTATCTAGCACATTCAGTATAAGCTAAAGACTTTTCCAATGGAAAACAAAACTGCATATTATGGTTGAACAGTTTTTTGATCTCCGTGAAACTGCAACCCATTGAACAACACTCCATACCAATGGTCCTCCTATTGTCTGTGTAGATTTTAGTTCTAAGCCTAAATAAAACTGGTCAAAATTTTGTTATACTAATCAAAGGTTCCTAACTGCAAGCGACCCCGGTTTTCCTCTTGCCTAGACGTGGGCGGCTTACCTATATCTCAGTCTGTGTGTAATCATACTGTTTTCCGACGGTAAATACTACACGACACAACAACACCCATTAATTTCTTGTTCTCCAGTTAGAACAGAACGGATCTGTTATTATTGTTCACCTGGACGTGTGATCATCGCACAAACATCACAAGTTACAAACGAAAGCCACTGGATAGTGTACTTGCTTTCAGAACGTTAACGATGTTTCAATCTATTGAGACCATTTCCGATGAGATCGCAGTATTAACCGTGTACGCGTGTTTGTTCTGATAGTTCCGACGAGGTACCCTACCGTGCTGTATTCATATCGACCTGATCAACCGAAGTGCTGGTGTCCTAATTGCTGTTTAATGCACAGCATCGTTAATGAGTAGTATGGTGTGAATTGAAGAAAGCGACTAGTACACGGTAACCACTAACAATACCTAACGCTGGGTGGGTCGGAAATTGTAAGCGATGATTGAAGATATATATATATATATATTTATATATATATATATATATCCCAGAAAAGAAACTGGCGCTGCACAGCTGATGTAGGATCTGGAGACATGTCGATCATGCTAAACACTGTTTATGTTCTTTGTTGTGTTTGATAACAGACAACTGCAAGCTACACCCCTTTTACGGTCACAACGTGAGAATTAGCACGTTTGCCGAGGGAACGCTTGCTGTCTCCGGGGTGTGTTTCGTGATGAAGTCCAGTACTGTACCAGTGGAGTGACCACCTTCCTTATCCAGTTACATTACGATCTCGCACGATGAATAATCAGAAAATTGGCGAACTTCCGGACACGCTTACAGTGGACCTGCGTGTAGTTCAAGTTCCTGGAGGTGTTGCGCATGGTGTCATCGTGCTTAACCCGGAAAATCTGTTCATTGTACACAGTGTGCCGACTGTTGTGAATCTGGTTGGATTTATTACTGTTTCAATTCGTTGTAGATTTTTGTTCACTTATTTATCTCTGGTGTTTGTTTACCGAGTTTTTCCTTTTATACACTGTTTGTGGTCGATTTACCTAGCAAGTTCACACACGTTCCGTCCACAATAGCTGCCGTACCGCAGTGAGTAGACTCAGATGCAGCTACGGCGAATGCGACTGAATCTTCGAATTTCATGAATTCTACCCCGTTAGAAAATGAACGCTGTGAAACTTGTGCTTCATTCATATCTACGGGCATCTATCTTTTAGTTGTTTCGGACCCTGTATAGTTACATTTTTTTAACACGGTTTTCCCTCACAGTTCCGCATTCTACTTATTCGGAAATATGGGAGTTGCTTAATCCTACCGTCGTTACTCATTGTGTGTCCACGAGGGTGCATGAAATTGAGCCCTCGGTAACCGTTCAGTCTTCAATGTTTTTAACAGTAATTTGGTTAACGGATCAGAAGCTGTGATAACTCGATTATTTCTCAAACACCGCATAACGGTATTCCTTGTGTACTTCGAATGTGTATTACACATTTATGCGTAAACACGACTTCGTTCACTATTTCAGTATTCGCTTTGTCGCGAAAGTCTTTTGCCGTATATATTGATAGCATGTGATTGCAGTAAAAATGTGTTGCATTAGACATCTAACCGATCTTAATGATTCATTCTCAGTGGTTAGTTTATAAAGATTTTTTTGAGTGTTCATTTATTGATAACTTGGTTGCATAAAGTGGAATGGTCGATTGTTGTCATCATCGCGTACTCTCATTTTGTGCGGTTTTGTTTGACGATCAGTTTTCACTAGTCTTTTCTAAAAACAATATTAATTCCTCCTGTTCTATCTTCGTGATGTCGGATGGTGTATTGTGCCCACCCTGTCAATATCCATATAATCGACTCTTGAAATTGTCTGTTATCCCGGCTCATCTCTATGGTGACAGAAGTGAATACCGTTTTTCATATCAAACCTCACGCTGACTTCACATCTTTGAATGATAAACGCCTGCCTCATTGATGAGCTAATAAAGAGAATGCTTAAATTTCTGAGCTTAGTGTTTACGATTGTGCTCAGTGTGTATGTGACAACACATTCTGTTATAACACCACCACGTTTATGTACCTCTTTGACCGCGATAAGCCGCAGTGTCAGTGAGAATGCTGTAAACGGTGCGTTTATCCTCCATTTGACACTTGACGTCCATTTGTCATGCTTCTCTCCAGCGAGTGCACTGCCCACTTCATTCTTCATCATCGTGCGATCCTGTTTGAACACCGGTGAACAAAACCTGAGTACTCGAACCTTCACTTTGTTCACACCACATTTATCAACTTTTTTCCACTGGAAGAACTAGACCCAACTTTTACTCATTTTCAGGTGTTATGGTTCTATGGCTGATCGATTAAGCTACATTAACTGTTCTCTCTCGAATGTATCTGTAATCCTGTAAGTGGCACCAAGATTGTATATCCATTTCAATCGAGGACAGCATCTATACTGTTATTCTCGGTTAGTTATTTTCTATTCAAAACGTTGTCTGACCTAGTGATTCGAGTCTGCACATTCATTTCTTGCAGCTTGCAGGATGAGTCTACGTTTCCTGTCATAGTGATTGAAAAATGTATTTACTTGAACGTGCACACTACCGAGCAGATGCAATCACCCATTGATCGGGTATTTGTGGATATACTGCCTTTGGCTTAGCATTTAAGTGTCTGGTTACTCACTTGATGTTGCAGCCGTTTCATCACTAAACGAGACGACATAATCATCAATTCAACTGTTAGTTCGGTAATGTAGTAGTCACCAACTTTTTAATTCAAACATCAATACCTTTGTTCAGTTCCTCGTCCGGGCATTATAACAGGCTATATGTAATTTACGGCGGTTGACCAAATCGTACGCTGGCTTATGCCTTTAACTCATACATCTTGACCGGACTTACTGTTAGTGATTCACGGGCGTTTTATAGTTTCCAGAATTCAAGAGTGTTTGTGGATTTAACTTTGATAACTTTTTTACTTTACACTGTGATATGTTAGGTCTATTTAGTGCCCTATATTGTATAGCCTAATAATCCTTTCCTGTCTAAAAAACGAATCAATTAGACTTCATTTTATTTATGCTACTGACATTTCAAACAAATAACGCTGATCTACACATTATAGTTCATATATTTTTAATCTTCATGGATCTTCCTTTGTATTTTGCTCCTTCCGTTTTGTTAACTACTCGTTAGAGAATGTCTTAAGATTCTTAATCATTTGTTCAAACCCTTTTGTTTTTGTCTTACTTACGTATGCTTTCCGTTTTACTCACATTATTCTCACTTATGGTTTGACACATTTCTGTCTTCGAGTTTTTTGTCCTTGCCGTATCATGTTCACTTTCCGATCACTATTTCAACCTTTTTGTTCATTTAGAGTTCCCCAGCAAGGAGTTACGGTGTCGTTTAGCCATTGCAATTACCGCGAACTTTATCAATTATCACACTCAAGCCGAAGCGGAAGTGGAGGAAATTAGCGGGGTGGCTAGTATATTCAATCAGCAATTTTTTGCACGTCTCGCTTCGGATACGGGAGTGGATTTGGAGAATATTGTCTACTACAAAGACGAGACACACTATTTTGTCATGACCGCGAAAAAACACAGTCTACTGGCCAAAGGTGTACTAAAACAGGTGTGCAGGTTTGTTTCTATGTAAATAACCTGAACCGTCTGATTATCTCGGAAATGTGTGCAACTAATGGTCACAGCGCAACACTAATTGGTTGTGATTTTTCTCGTTAGACTTGCGTCATTTGGTTTGCCAACTTATCAGTCATAGTAATTAAGTTATTGATTAAGTACTTCCTTCGATTAAATGAGCTCGTTCATTTTAAATTTTCGTTGTTCATTCCTTTTTCAAAGCAAGCTGAATGAGATGTATTCTAGTTTCTCGAAGCTGCTTAGAACCTTTTGTACACCCATACCAAGTTTCTATTGATGTCCGCACAAATACTCTCCCCCTTATCATATCTACGATCACAGTTTCTTTCGCATATTTCCGCTGCCGTACATGTGGCAATCGTAGAGTTTTCATTCTGTACATCATTTGTTGTTTTTGGCTATATTGTCTATTCGATCACATTTAGACTAGATTGGTTCGATGTAACGAATTAATCACCTTTAGTACACTGGGGGGTGGGTGGATCTCAGTAACCAACTATTTCTGGTTTCATTGTTTCTTCCTAACGCGAGTACATGTTTCAGTCTAGTTTTGACTAATTTAATCTATTTTGATCATTTTTACAGCTCAACTACTCGAGCATAAGTCGTGTCACGTCAGTCTTTCGTTTGCTGATGACGCCTTACTTTCACTTACAGCTCGGTTGTTTGTTTGCAAGATGTAGGCGTCTTGATGTTGTATGTTTGAATGTAGACGTAGCTCTTTTTTAGTGGTTAGGTCCCCTCCCTTCCCTCTTTTTTCTTCTCTCTTCCTAAACAGGGTTTGTTTCTTCTTCTTCTTCATAGTTGTGTGGCAGTTAAGCATCAGTGTGAACCACTGGTGTACTGTTGTTTATGATGATGATGATTATTATTATTATTATTTAAAAAATAAACCTGTTCCGACAAATTCAGTGCGAACGTAGTAGCGAAATACCGCACGAGTTATACTAGGATTAGACATAAAGAAAGTAGACAAAATGTTTCTTATCATGATAGTTTCACCAAGTATGTTTTACTTCATTAATGGGCTATGTACCTGCTATGTTATGAGGCAACAGATGTTCACACGTGAATCCACTGAAAAAGTTTGGACATCTGAACTATTGGACCAGCAAGTACTTTTGTATTTTCACTTCGTTTTGTGTGCATACAATCCCCCACCATTCAGAGGATATTGCGCGTTGATTCATACAGTGTACAACAGAAAAATGTTGTCTGTGTTTAATTGAGTGAAACCAGTATCTATTTGAGAGATGTATGTGTGGTATATGCTTGATGCGCACGCCTGTGAAGTAACAGTTACACACGCCCAATATTGAGGGATGTGCCATCGTGAAGGAATCCCGCTAGTATACTTGTATACTGCACTCGCAATTGAAAGATTCAAACGGGACTTTGAAGTGCCCATAAACTTTGTTATGCTTTCTTATATGACTGAAACATATCCCTTTCTAAAATTCATACTTTTGTGTGTGTGAAAACTTGCTGGTGAGATGTTGTACTGTCTAGAGAGTGAATAGCTTTAACAAAGCTTAAAACCATGGTGTTCTTAGTATTCGTGAGCTTATGCCTCCGTGTTAATGGTTTCTATTTTCACCAGGATCGGGAAGACTCCCAAAGTCTGTTGAACTCAGAGAACATTGACCATTTGGCTTTACAAGCATATGCTCGCGAGACGGCGAACTATGTAACCAACGGCCAATTACCTCGGCTCGATTTCGCTCTGAATTCACACGGCCAACCAGACGTAGATGCATTTGATTTTACACGTATGTTTGCTGCTGAATACTCGTGTCGAATACAAGAACAAAAACAACATTTACTGATACAATGCCTAGTTGGGGACGGGTTATTTGAGGTACGTATGTGTTAACATCTCTTCTGTTCCGTTCGCTTAATTCATCATGAGTTGCGCGTGGTTTTGCAGTTTCATATTTGTGATTGTTCTTGACTGTTTATCAAACCGAGTACTTTTCGCCCATATCACAGCCGACATACGTAAGGTGCTAGTTAGACGACTAAGTATTTGACATCAGTAGACAAAGATACCTACTCTTAAACTGTCCCTCGTAGATAGTGATTCGTAGTTTTTATTACTGGTAGATGCTGTAGTCTGCCATACAATTTGCATCTCTTTTGGAAGCCGTTTGTCTGTTTGTACTGGTTACTGATTAATCAGTTTTTACGATCCAATCTTTCCTGGTTGCTGATGAAATGTTAAGTAGAATTTAATGGGTTCGGATGGTCTTTGCAAACATGTTTCATCCACCCCACAGTGGTGGTTAAAAGTGGATTTTAAATGTTGCATTGATCCTGGCTTACAGCACGTCTGGATTGAGTACCACTCATAGTTGGTTTTAGTTTCCACGTTCTTATGGGCTTTCCGGTGAGCCCTTTTTGAAAAGATGCACTATATTCGAATTTTGCTCTCGTTTAACCTTGTCAATTGCGGATTTGTACTTCAGTCACGCTTTCATTGAAAGACCGTATTGACCGCTGCGCAATTAACCTCGCATTCGTCACGACTGAATTATCGTATGCAAACATCCAGCCACATCTTTTTGCGAATGACGCTCGGATTATCTGGTTACCTCGAGAGGAAAACCAATAATTGCCTTGTTAATTCCAATCGATGACATCGCGATTAGAACTCATGGTTATCGGCCGTTAATTCTTTGAGTTGTTAGTTGTACTTAGCAAGGTTACCTTACCAATCGTGTTCAATCGAGTGACCTAGTCAGTATTTATCGGTTGTAGTTGCTGGTTAGGTGTCTGCCTCCTCGAGCAGTTTTTACTGAGGTGAACGAGGACCGTGGAGACCGGTGTGATGAGAGGGTTTTTACAGGACACACCAGCCTTGCTTGAGACGATGTGCTGATGATCTATTTTTGTTTAAACGTCAATTAGGTTGTCTGCTGCTTGATGTTGATGTTAGTTGTATTTGCTTGTTTTTAAGTGTGTGTTCCTTATATTGCGCATATTCTTTTTCCTTCTTCTCGTTTTGTACCGATACAATTCGTATCCTTTGATTAAAGTTGAACCGGGCACAATCATCCGCAGTTCATAGTTGAAAGATCGAAACAAAAGGTCTAATCAATGAGAACCTCTTAGTTACCGGTTGACAATTATCGTAGGTCTACATTCATTGGTGAAGATGGCTTTGGATCGTGTATCGCAAGCATTCACCCGTATAACGCTAACAACGTATGCTTCTCAGACATGTCAGATCGGGCGTTTGATGGAATGTCCAACATCAGTCGTTTTTGCTTTGATTTTCCAACGTGGTTGTTCGTCAATGTTTTAAATAGCTGTTCTATTTTTCCGTTTCTTCATTATATGCCTCTAGCCTTTCTGGCCTACAGGCAGCGGCTGTGCACTAGGCTTCCTTTCAGCCATGGATGCAGCTTGGGCCGTTTCACGCCTTTCATGCGGGCTGGCGCCTTTGCAAGTTATCGCTCAACGAGAGTCTGTATATCAGCGTTTGAGTCAAACCACTGCACAGAATATGCCTTCAAACTTTGTAGATTACACTCTGGATCCGAGAACTCGGTAAGTAATGTTAAGTTTGTTTCTCCAAGATGACTTCTGTTCAATCCGTGGTTATTATTTACACCCGTGTGCCAGCATGTTTACCGAAGAGATCTTATCTATCTTAGTCAATTGTACTACTTTTCAACGTACCTTCCTAATTGGACCTCTGTTCTAGCGATTACTAGTGATTGCATAGCATACTGTTGCGTGCATATGTAACCACAGGTGAACTATCCAGACTTGACAAACCTACACCATGTAATCAGTATATATCTTACACGGACAACGTGTATTGGAAACCTACCTTCAGTGTACATAATGAGAGCCTCTTACGATCAGTTCACGTGTATGCATTGTTTTCTGTGTAGTATTGTTTGGCTACTTTCTGGATCGACAACACCTTTGATCACATCATTCAGATGCATTGAAATCGCGTATGTATGTATGCGTATACTTTGTAGTGGGAGAGATTTTACTCAAAGACGTTTGTTATATATATATATATATATATATATATATATATATATATATATATATATATATATACAAACGTGACTGAGAAAGCCGGTTGCGACAAAATTACGTGGTCATCCCACATTACTGTAGTGTCGTCATGCTGAAGAACTGGCCCGCCGTCAATTGTTCACTATGTCAAGTGTTTTGTGAATCAGGTCTAATCGATATTTCGGTTAACAGGCCACGTCGTCTCTCATATGACGAACATTTCATTGTATGTATGCTTTGTTCACGCCACTCCACGAGATGGCTAACTGACCTATTCAGAAAAAGTGTAGGTTTCAGTGTTTTGACAAACTCATCTAAGCATATCACAGAGAACCAGTAATGTGTTTTACAGTTGAAAAGTTAAATTGACTGAGCAGATAAAACGAAGAGAGACAGAGGTAGACAAATGACGAATATTACGATTACTTTTTGTTACACTTGGCGATGCTTAAACGCAATCTTCTCACTTTAGCTGTGTTGCGGATGGTTAACAAAACTCCACGGTATAAGACACGAGATAAGATTATCTCACTGAATCAGCAGCAGATTTTGATCTGAGAGTGAAGTTTCTTGCACGTCGCAATCACGTTTTTTGTTTTATTGTTAAGAAAAATATATTCCGGACGGGTTTGATGCATGAATATATTGTTCACGTGATATCTGAATAGATAAAATGCACTTTAACCAATGCACTAAAGCTTGGTCTTTTGTCGATATGTGAGGGTATTGCCAGTCGTTTCAGTGAATGGAATGGCCACATTAGATAGTGAACGAGAAGGTAACTCTTGTTCAGACGTGGAAACGATTTCTGGTGTTCTTCGTTTCTTCAATTTGGCAAGAGACTATAAATTTTTAGAAAATGTCTCTCTTCTAATAAACACGTCGCATAACACAAATGTGACTCCTTTTCCCAAGAATCAAGGTTTTAGACTGGTTGGCTTATTGTCCTGTCCTAAACTTCATAAAGAAAATGCAGGCTTATTAGCTTCTCGAATGAACATGGATATCCAGGTGCATCGCTGTACAGTCGTATTGATAGTTATTTTAGAGCGAGTATGAATGAGTTTGGATTACGTCACACTACGACAGCTTGCCACTAGTATGCCCTGTTGAAATGCTGAAACGAATCTGCAAAACCAGTCGCACGACTGTGTCGTAGAATTGGGGTACAACGGATGGTCGTATAGTTTTATACAATTCTTCTTATTTTCGTTTCCAATTTACTTTCCTTAAAAGCTGTTAAAACAAGTCTGTTTTCTGATAACACGTGCTTTTTTGCTATGCTGCCTATTCTACAATAGGGAAATTATCGTCTTAACGTGTTGCAGTGTTGATATTGTTTTTTGACGTGTACTAAATAAACAGCGATCAACAGTTTATACCAGTTACTTCCATTATCGTTTCATCCTTCATTTTTTTCGAACCGATTTTGCATCTAAGTGTAAATTTGTGTTAATTGTTCTTAACTGTGTCCTACTGACATTCCCGTTTGATTCTGCTTCAGACATCACGATTGCGATATGTTGTTCATGAGAGGAAGCATTAGGATATCCAGAACTTCAGTCTATTGACAACTTAGCCTATTATGCTTGTGGTGATCAAATGATTCTTCCATCAACTTCTTCTTCCGTAAACTGTGTATGCGATTTTCGTGGCCACAAATTTTCCACACTGACATATGTCGTGAAAGATTACTCACGTAATGTAATCGGCATTCAATGGGTTAAAAAATTGAAACTTTGGGATTGTAGATTCAGACGGGAGTCACGGTTATACACAGTCTATCGGGGCAGCTGTAAACCTCTTGGTTCAGGGCAAAACAAGACGGAAAGTTGAAGGTTTACTCAGATAAAACTGGTTTTGTGCGTAAATAAGTAATGGTTAGTAAATTATACAACTTACAACCAAGTGAACTCTAAGCACGGAATTTAACCGTCAGTAAATATATCAGCTAATAATACGGTAATGTAAACAATTCAATGAGGTGGTACAAAATAAACAAAAAGAAAGTTCAAGTGGGAGTTCGTAGTGTTGATGCAGAGTGGGTTAAGTGTAATAATGTAAGAAATGTTTATATATATATATATATATATATATATATATATATATATACATAGGACCTACAGTGTGATAGTTTGACGAGTGCGGTATAGGCATAAGGACAATTGAGATTGACGTTGTACAGGCCACTACTCTTCTTGACTTTGATTCCCAATTTGAGCACAAATCTACGTCAGAATTTAGACATGCAAACGTATTATGTTGTTTGATTGCTGCACAAAATAAAGCAAACGATAAACTGGTTATTGCAGCTGCTACTCTTGAATAAAAAAGTACATCGCATGTGTTCAAAAACGCTGTTGCATGCCTAACAATCACTGCGGACATAATCGAAATTGCTTCGAATGTCGATCATACTATCATCCAAATTGAAGACATTCTGAAGCACGGATGGCCGAAAAACGTTCACAAACTTCAACTACGCGATTTTTTCATAAAATGTGGTTCACTGTCAATCCTAGATGTTCGTTGAAAGAATAATTATCCAGAAATCATTTATATCACAGTTCCATTAGACATACCCCAGACTGATTAAGATGAAATCCTCAATACGTTTGTTGACCTTTTATATTTAGTGACATTTAAGAATCGGTTAAAAGATGCAGTCAGTGTGAGAAATTTGAAACATTAAGTTCCCTTTATCCAGTTCATCATGACAGCAACAGGACATACATTGCGAGATGCAAGCATTTCGTTTATTCTCATCAGTCGATTACATAAAACATTCAGTTATATTGGTTAAGCGCGTAGCGACAAAACAATGAAATGAACGAACTTTACAGGGGTGTAATCAGGGTTCACTGCCACGGTAACGAAACTGATTGCGTCAGCACGTTTTGCCAACAAAGGGCCGGTGCGTACCGCTTGATCAACAATGTCTCCGAGATCGTCAATAGCCTAGGGGTGCGGTTGCGCATTGTTACAAGCGATGTTAGCTTCGTCATTTTACTCTCCATCTCCTCGTGACAATTCCGTAAGAAGCGTCATGTCCATTGCCTGCCTTCCTCATCCGTTACACGATGATATTCTGAGTTTATTGGTTTAATTCTGCTTAACAGCCTTATCTGGTACTTGAATTAAATAAGTTTTTTCCACCAATCTCCACTCTGAAAATAATTTGTGGATAATCCGCAATAATATTGCATTACAATAGCACCTGACGATCAAAAATTTTTCAAAATTGTGATTGGTCACTCAGTCTCAAGCTTATCATAAATACTATTTGTTTTATCTGAGTCCATTTACTGTTTGTCATTCAGATACACTCGTTGCAATTTGAATCTATTCCACGCCCACCAAGTACGACATTTATACATTACCGATCGCGATAAAACTTCACGATCCAAATCAGTCCAAGGTTCGAAGAAAGATGTGGTCGATGCAGTCAACGGTTTTACTTCTAATTTCCTAAAAGAAACTATACTTTCTGCTAGAACCCGCTACGCTACCTGCGCGACGCTCGCCCCGTCGGACCTTGGTCTGCTTCGCTGGTTCCAATTCCGACTGTCATTCTACGCCGTTTGTGGCATTCTAGACATGCCGATCGATTTGTCCTCGGCGATATGGGATTCAGGCATTCACTTACAATGTCTGATTCATCTATATCGACCCGAGTTGATACCGGAACTAGATCATCTTATACAGCAAGATCGGGATGTTGATCTGCGCGCCTTGTTTCGACGCCGCACCTCGTCTGGGATGCAGCCACAGCCTAACCTGATACGCGCATGTGGTCTTCTCATGGAACATTTTGACGTGGTGTTCAAAGCAAAACACGACCCATCCGCAACCACCTACCCTAAACAAAACACAGACTGGGCAGTTTATCTGATGCAAGTTTATCAAGCTTTGCGGAACTTGAAATCTGTGGAACCAAAACTAACTGCCGGTAATTTTTGTGTGTATGTGTATTCCTCATTGGTAGAATGTTCTCGTTAGGAATTACCTTCTCACGATTACCGGTTACACGTTTCCGGATCTGAGTTACGTTTTTCCTCGAGCTATATTGCAAGTTTAATTTCATTCGACCCGCGTCTGTTAAAAACACCTCTCACTACCCAGCCTGCTATGTTGTGACTGTCGGAAACTTATTCATAGTGCTTTCTGCTGATTGTTTTATTCGTTCACCTTTTTTTACGTGAACTCGATAATCATTCGAACAGTTGTTTGTCACGGCTCTATGCTCTCCTCTACCGATTCCAGCGACTTACGTGGTATGCACTAGTATGGTGTTTTGCTGTTAAGATTAATTGAATTCGTTCCATCGAAATACACTAAACCTGGTCTTCATCTTGTTTTCGGCGGATTGTCCACTCACGGGCTCCGCCTGAACGGACTAATTAATTAGCAATTTCCAACGAAACGTATCGGTGACATTTGTTGCTCACAACCCTCACAGAATCTGACGTTCGGATCTTGCGTGAATTCCCATCCGTTTAATAGTCCTCCAGGGTTTACTCATTGGAATGTTATATGTTTCGTTTCAGTTTGGCAGGACGCTCCGTCTGTGTTCCGTTATACTCAGTTGTTTACGCCTCGAGCACATCACACTTTAGGCAACAACAATGGCTGTATTGTTTCACTGTCTCGGAATGTACCATGGTCGTCAGAACTGTCATCCATCAGTATTTACTGCCGGTCCTTCTGTCAGCGTTTTGCGCACACGACCAAATTTTTAGAATGTGCACCGCACGTTGTCGTACATACATGCCTAGCATAGTTCTTTATTGTGAACATTGCATGCTGAGGTTAGCCATGGCGAATAGCACCGTTGTTGCACGTGTGCATTTGTGTCTGATGGTCTTATGTTAACCATCGAAGTCAGTTTGCTAGGTCATACGTTGCTCTCGCCACTTCTGACATATTGTTTGTCAACTCGATAATTCAAAGCCCGGAAGGCATTTTCAGTCATAGTTCAGTTGTGGTTTATTCTCGAGCGGATGCTCTACTGTAATCGGTTTTGTCCTTGTCTAAACTCGTCAAGCACATAGATTATCGGAACGAGATTCCAGCCAACAACTTCCGTGTTACAAGCCAAGCCTCTGCCCACTGCATTGGGGGTCTTGTTTGCATAGTTTGTTCTAAGGAAATCGTTATGGTTAGTAGATGACTTAGTGGCACTCCGTTACTCTGGATGGACGCGGTCTGTCATAGGTAACTAATTAACTGGTGACTATTACGGGGATCAGAATTACAAGTGAGGTAAACGTCTTTCGACTGCATGTTGATTTGAACGTTTCGACCTTGTCTGATCAGCAAGAATTTGACCGTTTAATATTCACGGGTACACCTACGGGAGAGATGACGACTCAGAACGTTGGTTTTCATGTCAGTATCAGCTAGAAACTATTACCACTAATAGTTGATAAGACGTACACAGCTGAAAACGTGAGTTCTCATTCGACAACATTTGTCAAAAAACGCATTCTTTCTGCTGAATAACTGTGAGTATCCAGGTATGCATCTTTCATCACAATTCACCAATGCATACTATCTGAAATCTTCATTTTCTTTGTGCACCACATGAACGAAAAGCTGACAGGAAACCGCTAGACTTTCTCCGACGTCTACCATGAAACATGGGTATTCGTTGGATAGAAACGGTCCGTTTTAGGTGACCCGTTAGCACCGATAACTATCGCGAAGGTCGGGATTTCTAATGATATTAACGTCTTCTGATTGTCGTTCATGATCCAGCCTCTTGGTCTTCTCCCTGTTTGGGTCTCCTGACTATAAAGCGGACATCGTGAAACAACAACCCGTTATCACTTTCAAATCGTAGCCACCATATTCAATGGCTTCTGGGACCTCAAGGTAAACCTGTTCAGTCAAGGGGTAAATGCGGTTTTGGAAGTCGTATTAGATACTAAGTAATGGTCCCCTCGATTATTTATTAACGCCGGTCAACAGTAAACCGTAGTAGAACGTCTTACGAATGACAGTTCGTTCCCACCCCAGTAAATCGCTACTGATTACTGGTGACTAGTCGGGGATTTGGTTCATTTGAGTTAATTTAAATTGAACATCACCCACAATTGACCGCAGCTGTCGCATTCACATAGACTTTCCAATCGGCTCCTTTCGAAAGAAAGCACTAGACTCGAGTTTTGCTCTCATCATAGCTCGTCAGTAGTGCATATTCTTGTCACTGCCACTCACAAGCGAAAGTGGTTGAGCGTTCACATATGATAATTCGGTCTTGCCTAATGTGAGGTTAATGACGCAGTGGTCAACACGGTTGCCTCATGAAAGTATGGCCAGGGTTCTAGTGCCGGCCGTGCGCTGCTGACTAGCTGCTCTAATGAGAGCGAAACTCGAGTCTAATGCTTCTGCAGTTCAAAAGGGGCCGACTGGAAAGTCTATGGGAATGCGACAGCTGCAATCAGTTGCGGGTGATGTTCAATTTGAAATTGCTACTGAGTTAGCATAGTGACACTGGTGAAGATTGCCGGCCTGTTGCTCATGAAATCAGAGTGGCTAGTACCGAGAGGATATTTTATGGACGACCTAATGTAGACATGCTGGACGTGTGAACAGAAATAAAAGTTACGTAAAGCGGAATAACGGGAAACAGATGATGATAGCTATACCAAGGGGTTATTTGATTATGTGATTTAATTGAAGAATGGCTATCAGAGAGTTACAAGGTCGATGAGTAGCAACATTACAACTCAACCAAAATTTTGGGAGAGCTTGAGACAACAACGAAAGAGTAGACCACTTGATAACCACCTGCTTCTGTATGCACAGAACTGGGCATTTTCGACCATAGTCACGGCAAACTTCAAGTCTTGTTATTCTCTCGAGCAACACATCCTGTTATCACCACCAATTCTGAATCCATCTCATGTGTGCATGTTTCGTGATGATAATTCGACCTGTTTGGTTTCCGGATATACGTATCTGTTTTGAACCGTACTCAGTGATACGTGTCAGTAGTTGTCTCATACAATCACCGCATTTTCATCTTCAGGTGCACGTGGTTGAGTGACCAGGGCGGCTGGATCTTTCTCCATTAGCGATAGTTACTTTGATTTCGCTGTGAGTTAGACCTCCGAAGTATTGTAGGTCTGTCTGACTGCAGCTGCAAATATCTGTTCGATTACAACTGATACAATGCTCTCTTGGACGACGACACTCCTCGGGACAGCACTAGATGTCCCTGATTCGGGATGGTTGGCCCACCGATATAACGAGTAGTTCAACAAAGCCATGTCTCTCGTTGAATTTGTTAGACCATTTTTTTTCGCATAAAATTTCCCCTTAGACTTTGTTGGTCATAACTTTCTTGAATTGTCATACCAACGGTTAAAGATCAGAACTGTTATCTTCTGTTTGGTTGAGGAAAAGCTTCATCGGTCTTTTTACTTATATATTTGCTTGATTTTTTTTATCTGACTTACTTTCTTCCTACATGTGCTGACTTCACTCGGCCACTTTGTGATTCTAGTGGTGTTTTATATTTTACTGCACCTTACATCTACTTACGTTGGATACAGTTCGTATCTATTAGTCGCTGTCATGAGCCGTGCTAATCTGCGGCTTTTAGTCGAGAAATGAAAACGCGATTCCGCATGGTTGTATATCTTTCAAATAAGATAAGTCTTATTTTATTTGCATGCACCCATAATCAGGCTTGCACATGAACAGTCGAACCTTAAGTGATTTACGTCCGTGTAAGTAATAGGCTGTGAATTATTGCCGGATTTTAAACTTTTACATCCCGATATCTGTTTAGTCGATATATCTTGACCTCATATTCCGGTTCTTTGTAATCTCGTTGAAGTGGCATCGCTCATTGTTTAGCCGTGGCAGACGTTCCTGTGTCCACTACTATTGTTCATTCCGGATACGATCGATGACTACCGACCGATTACTTTATTGATAAACCTTATGTTGGGCAAACGAGTAGCACTTGTTGTAATTCATTGACGAGCACCCTGGAACCTCTATTTTCTGTTCACACTGAGAGCTCACAAAAACGGAGGCCTAACTTAGGCATTCATAGCATTTGAACCGTTGTAGGGTACAGTGCTCGCGCATCACCCGTAGACAATACTGAAAAGCGACCGTCGGCCTTATGACTTCGTTTAATGGAGATTGCATTTTTTTCTAACTGGTCCTGGTAGAGTATTATCATTCTTGGGGGGAGGGTTTCATATTCCCCCGATCGTGACATTTTTGGGGAGAAAGAGGACGGCCCTTGTTAGAGGATTATGTTATATAATCTTGTTTGAATCATGAACGATAGTATACTTTTTTGTGAGCAGTTTTTGTGTTAAGGTATTAGGGCGTCCATTCTGTTACCATCCGAAACCCCCTCCGTCCTGAGAAAGAAAAAAAACGATTGACTCAGTCCTAATTAGCGGAACTGTTCAGAACGGTCGAGACTTTTTATGCCGCCATGCTCATCAGTCACCCTACCTATTTTTGTCTCGGTAACTGTTCTCTTTGATGTTTCGGGAAGGTTTGGTTACTACGTCCCATATAAATACTTTGTACTTGTTGCCTTTGTCGCACATGTGTTAGGGCGGAGCAAAGCCATTTTCTTTGTACGCGTCTCTTGGCTGGTCTTGGGAGCAAATCACGAGACAGTTGCGGTATTTCTCGAGACCGAGATTTCCGTGATAATTATTACCAGGACGAGAATCCGATTTTTATCAAGCGCACCACTATACCGAGAATGAACCAACGTATCGTTTGGAGGGTTTACAACATAATGTTCACTTTTCTCATTAACCTAAGATGGCGGTGTCAAGTCGTTCCCCTCTATAGAAAAAAGTTGTGTGGTGGACAGGTTTGTTTCTCATGCTTTGTTTTTGGGCCGGTTGCAATACACTCGCGCAGATGGGAAAAAATACACGGACATCTGAAGGACACAACACGGTCAGTGAACTTGACGTGGACAAAGTCTCAGTTGTCCAGTCACAAAATATGGAGAGATTAGTCTGACGCGATGATTGGCTCCCTCGCACAGTGAGGGTGGAAGAGCCTTAAACACACGAGTTATCGACGGATAGCCATGATGACCTCCGTTTCGTAGCAAATTTCTTTTTCGTGCATGCGACGGGGTATTAACAGAGGGATAACGACTGCTTCAGCAATGGTTGGGATATGGCATTCGAGCTTTTTGCAGTGTACTTAAAAAACTCGGTAGATCAGATAAAAATTCGAAGACGTTAACGAGGTAGATGGTCTTGTCTAGAGGCGAAACACTTTCAGACCTGCAAACGTTTGCCACTGCGAATGTTATTATCGGATTTTGTCAGATAAATGGCGTATTGTGCGGTCCATATGGTTTGTACCCCGGTACTAATGAAATTGGCAGAGTTAAAGGTGGTTTGACGAACGATCTGTTTTTGATTATTAATCATCGGTGTAATCCCATGACAATCTGTATCCCCCTGTTGCTTTCCTTATCTAGTAAGATTCCGGTCGTCTTCGATTTCATTTGTCGGCCTAACCGTACGTTTTGCATTGCGGTATATGTGTGCAGCTGTGCGTGATAGCATTCAATTGATAGCAGTCAAAATCCCAGGGTGCTTCTTGGTCATCATGTGCGAATCACTTATCATAAAGTTTATGAAGTGACGTGTCTGCTTCGATTGAAATGTCTTGACCTACATTTTCTTTTGTCTTGACGATAAAGTATCCTGTTTACTATGTACACTTTTTGTTTTGTCTAAGCGTACATATCCAGTGGTTAATCCGGGTATTGCCCCAGGTCACTTGAATACTGATCAATGGGCTACTCTCATTAGCACGAATATCATACTTTCAGTTTGCAGTTTGTTATCTTATTTGTTGGATTATTTTTTTAAATTCTTAATGATGTCACCTACGTTATTGTGGTTTCGACATGACACTTGTAGTTATATTGCTGTCGAGTTAATGGAATTCCGTAATTGATGTTTTGATCGTGGTCTCTGGTGTTTGGTTAGATTCCGCTAACGCATTCTTAATCTATTTCATCACGATCTCTTATCGACCATTCGATTGAATATCGTTTGACAATATTGTTTTCTTTAAAAAAAAACTAGCTACTTAGGACTGGCGCGATTCATTCGTTCATCTACCATACGCTTCTGTACGTTTTATCACTTAATGCGTGAAGTTATCTTGATAGTTGAATTTGAAATAAGTATTAATTCCACCGAAATGTCACAGTATTTCCGACAGCGGCAGTGGTCGAAACGGCTTTTGTCTTAGGGTTTGGATTTTATTGGTGTTGGATTGTTCTCCGATACGGCTATTTACCTTGCAAACGTTTCACCACTACATACGAGATAACATCGTAAATCCAACTTCGGTAAATAATGCAACACCTTATTGTTAGACAATCTTATCAGTTGCTTCCTGCTGATTTGATTGATTCTCTCATTCTGGTTGTGGAATTACTAAACAGTAAGGACACATTACAACGAACGAACGTGACCTTTTTTGTTTAAATACTGAATAGGTTTACGGATCTGTTGTTACGCACATACACTTCATTCAGTTCGTTGTGTTCCATAACAGTGAGTTTGTTCAAATCGGACCACAAAGTTTTTGTCGGTCCAACTGCGCATATTTTGAAATATGATTCTATTTACCGGTTAGCTTTTGTTCAATCCAAGTATCACAGAATACCATGAGTTGTTTCCAGATCCCTATAAAGTGACAGTCTACTGTCTTTTCGTTTTACACAATAGCTACATCACGTCGTGAATCCACGCGTTCCGCCCACCTGGACCTACCAAACGGCCACAATCCAAAGCATAAAGTTTTAAACCGGCAGCCCACGGCTACCCACGCTCGACCCGTTCATAAACACGGTGGCAATCGCAATAACAATTACATTATTGAGCAGCATAATATAGGCAAAGGGAAGGCTCATGTGTCGACCTTTGGAAAACGTGTCTTCCGTGAAGACCCCAATCGTGCTGTGGAGAAAGGTTTGTTATCAAAACGCCGAACTGAACTGATTGCCACATTGGTACGTGATTTGTGTTTTCCTCCATCCATACGTATTGCACACACGTATGTGTACGTATACATAGTTTTCGGCATCTGTGTTCGAATTTATCTGTCACAGTAACGCTTGGGCTCACATGTCGTCTCATGTTTTTCCAATTGACCTACGCTGAACGTTTTCAGTGATGTTGGAATCGGAATACAAACATCTGGGTTGGGAAACGTAAGGTGGGTATGCTAGAAAAACCGCCAACAATTGGATGTAAACAGTGTATGTAAGGCAATGAAGAAAGAGAGTTAATCTACTCGCTTTCCACGTGCCCGATCCATGTTTGTTTCAAGTACGTCAGTGATTTATCAAATGTTAATTAACAGTTTTATGCTTACCCATCTTCAGCTGATCATGAAGTAGCTATCTGGATGCCTCTAACCAAACAGTCATTGCTATTCATAGGGACTAGTAGCCTCTTCTTTCGCTCTGCTTATCGTTGTGTGTCCAAATATTCGTTGTCTGTCAAACTTGTCATCTTTTCGTGCCAATACCTGTCAATATCTTGCGCATACTTCCTGTACGTCGACTATCCACTTGAGAACGTTGACAATTTTCTATCCTTTGCCACCACATTTCACGCTTTCACATTTGAAGGCTATATGCGTATATGGTTGAATACACATTCTTGTTCTTTGAAGACTGAAACTTCACTTCTGGGAGTGCGTAAGGCGTACCATTGACTTGACTTGTACGTCAACAGGGTGGGTACTACTGTAGGATTATCTATCTTCATTGATACGGTTTGCCATCAGTCATTCCACGCCTGATGTTACTAGTCTATGTTCTCCCACTGAACGAAGATTGTAAAATATTCAGTAGTTCTTTTTCAATCCAAGTGCTTGTTTCAAACATTAGCATTTGATGAGCGGGTTTGACAGAGTAGGGCTTCACTCTGTACATTAGGCATCATCTCACGAAGCAATACCGTTGTTTATCTTTGAGTTGATTTATCAGTTAACAGGCGGCCGAATGAATGACCTACCTGCACAAATAACAACCCGTCGAAGCCTCGTTTTTTTTCCTCATAGCTACTTTGACATGATGATGATTAGATCATACTGTTTTCATGTAGTGATTATGATGAACAAAGCCTATGTGGTCATTCGGTGTTTGTTTTTCACTCAGTAACCCTCATTCAGGAGGCGTTTGAGATAGCATTGTGTGATTTACCTTGAGTTCATGGCATTTGATGTCTTAGTTGTTGGACTGTATCTGAAATGCGCCTAGCTACTCCTGAACGCAGTTTTGTCCGCATAGTTCCAATTATTGTGCACAAACGTCTGAATACTCTCTACTTCACACACAAACACATAGATGATGGTGGAGAATAGTTGTGAATTTGTTCGATTTGGTGAATTGTGTGTTTGATTTTTTCGCCGGGCTTGGCGTTCAGACTACTGGCAAGTAGTACGGAATTTTTTTGCAAATATAAATTAAAGATCACTGACAGTTGATCACAGCTCTTGCATTCTCATAAACATTTTCCACCAGTCCCTGGAGTATAGTGCTTCTTTTTTAAGTGGGTTGGATGATAAGTCTATTCTACGGTCGTATGTGAGTAATGTTCAACTTATACTTAATTGTTAGGTGGCAAACGTTTCTCCATGAAACCAGGTGACATCATTCACCTGTAGCCTCCTAGCGTTGTTGTTGGTAAGGTTTGCTGGAAGTCGGCTTTTGCATACACCTAGTTGAGGTGACCTTTTGACGAGAAATCTGACAGGTTATTTGTTGATCATTACCATTTAACTTGAAATCTGATTGGTTACTACTTGCTGCTTTTACATTTTGGCTCAGTCCAAGACGTTTTTTGAATTTCCATGTGCTTGTTTATTTACTGTCGATCTTTGACCATCAGTTTATCATATTTATATCGCTTATTTCGGTCGTGTTGCTATTTGGTAATGACCGCTTGTATGTCTTCTCAAATCCTTCCGTGTTATTGGCTCATATATTTGATCTAATTCTTGCGTGTCTTACCGAATCAACGGACGAATACCAGGTTGGCGGAAATTTTCTAAAGCGTTTGGTATGTTTGTTAGCGAGGACCTATGCAGCGTCCATGTTGAATGAGTGTGCAGTTCGATTACTCTGGGCGATCAACAAAGATTGCCCGTGCCACTTGACGTCGAATTCACGTCCGTGCAGCCGTACGACTAGCTTTCGTCTGGTTTGGCCGACTCACCGCTTTTTACTCAACAACCGAAAACCCAAACACAGTGTTGAATGTGGTACCCACTTGCAATTTTCCTCACAATGTTGTGCTGATACATTGATCGGAAGTCATCGCGTTTCTCGGTCACTGTAGTGAAGCTCAATAGTTCACATGTCCCAACTGATGTGGGTAATTGGTGACGTTATTCTCAACATATACAGTCTGCTATGATTCATGTATATAAAGCTCAAGATCAGCTAGGGTTGCCCCATGCGTACTACATCATTCACTCATTTCACCCGGGGGAAAAATATAATGTTTTCGGTTGTAAATGAAAATGCTTAAATTGAGTCTTCCTTTTCACTAACTTATATATATATTGCCGATCCACACTCTCCATATACGCCGATTCCATGGACTCGTTTACATCAGTGGACCGATGTGCGCTTCTGGCATCACACAAAGCAAGGATATTTCAACTAAGTATCCAAACGTACTGCGTTTGCTGTATTGGAATATATTGGTTTGGGATTTACGGACACATTTAGTACCAAATAAGTTGATTAACAAATTTACCCGATTTCTCCTTCCCTGGTTAATTTCATCATGATCGAACCAGACAAAAGATATTTACTTTTCCCTTTAATTCCAAGCACACTCATTCCAACCGATCAAATATTAACCGATCTAGACTGTGTTAATGATAAGATATTCAGATTTTGTCGAAATATAGTTCTCGTTTCTGTAGGTAATGGAGAATTGTTCGGACTATTACGAATTGCTTGGTGTGCCAGATTGCCGATTAGAAAATACGAACATAACACCATCAAAATCAGAGTGAGAATTGAACAGCAACGTTTCTGCCTTACTGAATAACTTTTTGTTACATTGTTTCGTTTAGTGACTTTCGAGTTTACTATGACGATATCGACCGGATTTTTTCACGATTACAGTTGTTTCAGGTTAACTGTGTACGATTTTTTGTTGTTTATATTTTGCTAAATTGTTACTTGGGCTGATAGCCACAACAAATGTTTATGCTTTGAAAAGATCAGAACCTTTCTTTATTGGATTTTTTTCGTGGTGTTTATGAAGGAGCATTGATGGAACAAATTGTAACTTCAAATATGTGTTCGTAAACTACACTGCTTGGCAGAGTGCCACTCAACTTTTACTAAATAATTTTATTGAAGTACTTCCCATGATGTCTTACTGACTAAGGTCATGATTAGTATTTGAATTCCAGTTATTCTATTTTTATTGTATCAATGATTAAAAGCGTCCAAATGTTTGTGGTAAAACTATTAGTTCGTCTTGATGTATGTGTTCTTCTGAGTGAATATACTTTTTCCAGTTCATCTCAAGAATCACTAAGTACAGCGTTTCGCCACACTTCATTAACAGTTTAATTCTAAAGAGCCCCTTCGATTAAAGCATCCTTCAACTCCACTTTGAGGTTGTAGATCTGCACATCTTTGCTTGTTTGCCAAGCGATTGTATTATAGAGATTCCCTAGTGGGAATTAGATCAGGACCACGGGTTGATCAGTTTGACGTGTGTATTGTGCGTGGAATGAGCTACGTTCCTTGGCCTTACACATTAGGACAGTGCTTTCTTGGAATATTCCGTTCTCCTGCGCGTGTGACATGATGTAACAGGTATTTGCGCACAGTAGTAAGGTAGAAATTAGTGAGTACTAGCATTTCAGTTTGAGTCGCCAGCCCAAAACAACAGTTACTGGGGATGTATGCAAGACTAGCGTGAGTTGCGTTAGAAAATATATCGTCAAACTGGGTAGAACTCACGTGCTCAGCATTCATGGCCACAGAAGTGTAGAGCTTGCTTTCACCTATTTCAGTATTTTTAGTGTTTTTTAACTTTATGGCTGTAAAGCCTGATCACTCGTGGTAAAAGATGCACAGTGTCTTCAGGTATTTGACCATCAATGTATGTGTTCGACCATCATCATCGGGTATCATCCATGCATAGGCTCTTATGGAACTAAGAGATGGATACTTGGTAGGGCCATGTACTAACGGTGTCAGTCAACCTTCTGCCACACCAAGGATTTTTTGCCCATACAATGCCAAACTAGCGTGTAATGGAAGGTGATTTGGAGTCTGTAAATGAAATAGTTCACCAGGGGGTTGACCGCTGTAAATCGGGCTCGTATTCCGGGCTAAGACCCTCACAACTGGAGACTTGGTGAGATAACATCTGATCGGGCTCAGTGGCGTAAATATTGTCGCTGTTTGGTTGCGTTGTCTGCGAAGTAAGTGCACTTAATGCATCCGAGGTATGGAAGCCGTGAGGAAACAGTCTTGCTGATAACACTCGGTTTTTGTTTGCGGGGTGTAGGCACCTTGTTGAATGCTTGAGTTTAGATATAAGGGTTGCTAGTCGTGAGGTCACATCCATTTCCTTTCTTTTACTTCCGTGTTAGAACTTTTTCTTCTCCCGATGTTTCCGTGCCACTTGGGCATAAATGTGAACGGCTGATGTAATGCTCTCTATGATAGTGACATACTATTGGATTGAGATGGCTGCTCGCTTCCGTCTTGACAAATTTCAGGAAGCAGGGCTTAGTAAAGCGCATTATACTTCTGAGCATCATGTTGAATGTTTTTAGGAGGATGTGCGAATTAACGAGGCGAATAGTTTGCTAGAACATGAGATGAACGACTTAAGGCTGCGTGATCACGCTCCATGCTCAATGGGTTGTTTTCTTTGGTGTGAGAGTTACGGGACCTTGTAATTTCAGTTGCCGGTTACGATTTCAGCTAGGTTTAACTTTTTCAATCGATATACTTAGACTTTTCGTATCTCCAAACTAAGGGTTTTTATTCTTAAATGTTAGGTTAATGTGGTCACCAACCGTGACAATTTTATCTGTTTGTTTTGTTTACTATTGTTGTGATCGCAAAAGACGCTTGGCCTGAGAATTCGTTCATTGCGCAAACTCTCGTATAGGTCATATCAAAAATCAAACTACAAACGCGTACACTCATTTGCACGGCAGACGCATTCACATACATTGGGTGACAATACGTTGTCATTCGCCTTGGTGGAACATCTTCCATAGCGCGTACGCACTATTCCGATAGTCTCTTCTGGTCCGTTCTACTCCTGGCGTTCGGAGCTTGTTCTTTTGTTTCTGAATGTCGCCTGTGGGCAATATACTATTTTTGAGTAGTATACTACTCACAGCGAAACTGCCTGTCATACAACGCTTTCATACTCGTTTTTGAAAGTGTACCGATCATGTCATACAATACACAGTTCATTTTTTTGAAGGCCATGCCAGTACAGCTTTCTTCTATCACGACCATCCAGATTTAGAACACACTCATCTTTGTTGTCAATGAAATGTTTGTTTGCCTCCACTGCAAACAACGATGGTTATATTCATGATTAATGGAAATTGGCCATTCGCCAATTCATCCAGGAACAGTCTCGCAATGTCTTTCAGAGTTATCTAGCACAACTGTTGATTTTAACTATGAGGAACTCATTATTGTATTTAAAGATAACCGAGGAACTCCGGATTGTTACAGACTAAATAAGATTGAAAGCCAGTCTACTTTATTACTGTTCACATGCGAAGGTAGAGCTTTCAGAATTGAACCGCCAACGCATTTTGGCTGTTTCGTGATTTTTGTTATGTTCAACTACTTTTGTATAAGAGCTTAAATAATGATTTTTACGAACATCTCAATTGTTATTTTCAATGGTTTTGCCGAATTAGAACTAACTTACTTTTACTGATTGCAACAATTCTGAATTGGTCATATCTTGGGTTGTCTGTCCATCAACGGATGCCAAAATTCCAGTTTGTATACGGTCTCCGGCTGACGTGCTTTCATGTAACGGAATGACCTTTTCAACTCATATTCGACTTGTTTTTTTTTGTTTACTTGTCTGGAAGATAAAAACAGCGCACACCCGTAGATTGATCCAACGGTTCTGCTACAATCATTTTTGTAACTGCTCTTATTAGCTCATTTAAAATAAATGTATGTCGAGTAACCCTACGCATGTAGTAGGGACAATCCATTAGGCACGAGAACTTGGTACCTTCCCTTATGTGGTGTAACAGAATTATTTATGAACTTATGCTTTTCATAGATTCTGCGAGCCCAATAAAAAACCGGCCTTTTTTATAGACATGAACTGTAAAGTTTACTAAGGTTTTCAGTACGGCTTTTTAAGAATACAACGAGGAAGAACAATTCTCATTGTAACATACTAACAACATCTACAATGAATGACTGGGTATAGATTGGCTAACAGAAATGAGAAAAGGAGCATGGCTAATTAGTACGGTAGCAGTAGGTGTGTAATTATGCCGTGTGACTAAGGTTGAGTGGAATTCTAACGGGTTATCCAATTTTGTCATGAAGTAGTGAGTTACGCAAAGTCAATACAGGGTGGATTGTAGTAAGTACGCGGGCACTGTCGTTTGAAACGTTAGGAACGAATTATCGGTTCTATTCTACTTCTAGGACAGTGTAAACTTGCCTGATATCAATTGGAATTAATTTGAAAGACCAGTCAATAAACTCGGGTTTGATTGTATTTAACTTTTGTGAACGGCCATTGCTGGTGACGCGATCGGTTGCTTTTGGTTCAAAATCGCAAATCTGGAATAGTTCGGTTTCCAGTATTTGCACCTCATTGAAGCTGGTTTCTCTAATGTAGACCAGATTCCGCCAAATTGCTCAAGTGTAAACAAAGACGTTCCAGGTGATTTGGGTTTATTGTTAATTTGCGACATCTTACAACCAACTACCTCGCGGTTATCTCCTAACTTAACGCAGTTATGGACGTATTTCTGTGAAATGGCTTCTGGACTGTTGGCTCGCTCACCTATAGGTTTAAACTGGTCATTTGCATATCCCTCTCTAATGTCTGTCTGATTCTTTTCCGTGTTTATTTCCCTCCATTTGTTTGCACGTATACGTGATCGGCCGCCACACAGTTGCATACATTGATTTCACAGTTTTGTACCAATCTGCTGGACATAGTAGCATGTTTATAACTTGGTGCTCATGTGTTGCCTCCATGCATACACGTATGTAGGCAAGGACAATTTTTGATTGGAATTGAGTTTGCTCTGTGTGCATTCGAACATCTGCTTGGGTGTGGTACTTGTTAACTCCTAGACAGACACGTCCAGACCCGATGCCCCACATCCTCATGTGTGGCATCGTAGGCATCGTAGTTGGGGTCACGACAAGAAATGCGCTTGTTTGTTGCACATTTTGCACAAATCTGACTAATTCACATTGGTTTAATTAGTTCATTGTGTACTGTGGTATGTGGTACTATACTAGGTGTACTTAATAGATTTATGTTGAGAATGGTGCGGTTGTAGAAGAGAACGTGGGGGCCGCGGGAGTGAATAGATTTAGAAGCATGATGATCTGCCAACCATAAAATAAACAAGTTATTTTCACACGGAACCCCACAGAACCATGCAGTTCATATAACTGAGTGACAGAATGGTGCACACATAAGCAGATCTGTTACAATTCACGTGTCTCTCTTGCCACATGAAATCTGATAACGCTCATTTTAAAATTAGCAAGGTCAACGATGCACGTGTTTGATACAAACACTATCGACACGTGAATATGATCACAAAATTGGTTAAGGTCTGACATATTGTGAGATCATACGCTCGTTTGCCTTGCACATGTGGTCTAGGGATACGATCGGTTTAATTGGAACAGGCATCGCATGGTCTGCGGATGGTCCGTGTACCTACAGCTGGATCCAGATGTGCAAGTGATGGGTTGATTGGTAGACTAAAAACCGTTCTGGGGTAAACAACGGACGTGTGTGCTAATCTGTTTTATTTGCAACGGTATTTTAAACTTATCTCTACATATTCAAAGTTTACAGAAGCTGTATCACTGTCAACTGTATATACTTCAAAGATCAGGTTTACTAACAGCTGTTCTCACCAGTTCTCATCAAGCATAAGCAATTACAATACTCATTTGGTTTGTGTATAAAACTGGAATAAAGTCATGCGGAACTTTAATAGCCGTGCCAGCTGTAGTGACGACCTAACCGGGTGGTGATGTTTATTTGAGTACACTGTGTTTGGATTAACCAGTTGACTGGTATATGATAACGTGTTAGTCGTTTGACTTGTAGATCAGTTTCAAATGGTTAACGTATAGTTGACCATGAGAGATTTAGGATCTGTACGGATTTCTTTTGGCGTACAACTGGGAAATGTAGCGCCTCTATCATCGATTACAGTCTCACTCTGACAATTCAAGACGCTTTATAAATGATTTTGGAAGCTCTGCTAACCACCTCAGATTGTTGTGATCAAAAGTATTTTGACACAGGAACGCAGGTCACGTGAGATATGTCGTGGTAAGGTTAACTTGCAAAGAATTCCTTTAATCCGTTCAGACATACCGCAAGCTAACCTAACCACGGCAAGCCTCATGTGACCTCTGTAAACCTTGACTTTATTCTCAGTGTCGCTCAAATACACCTCAGGAGCACTCGTGATAGATTTTTCCACGCCATTACAAAACCATTTCGAAAGATATTCATTGACCCTGTCTGATATTGACCAGATTGTTTTCCTAATGTAGCCAGCTTGGCAATCCCAGATCAAAGAATAGATACAGAATCACAAACAAAAATCAGGCAAACTGTCTTTAATTTGTGATATCCATACTAGTCCGTTCTCAAATGAAATGATAATCCATGCGGCAAAATAAGTCTTTCCCTTTATATTTGTTACTATACTATTAATCATTTCCCTATCTGTATCGCCTTTAAATCTTAACCTGATGAACACTGATATTTCATCGATTTTTCTATCACTGACTAAATAATTTTCACTTTCATATTCTTATTTGAAAAGTTTTCTCGATATCCATCCTGACTCAGTCTCTTTCTCTCTCTCTGATTCGCTGTAATTTACTGTCTACTGTGCATATCTTTTTTGATATCAGTTAAACAACAGATCACATTTTGTTTCTGTTTCCATTAAGTAATACTCTGAAAATAAACGCACTGCCTCGTCCACATCTCCCTATGAAGGGTTCATTCATACTGGGTGCATTACAACATCAAGATTAGCTAAAAAAAAACTTCCTTTCTCTTCCTCCAGAGTTGACTGTATATTCGAGTGTGCATCACTACCTCTCAGCAGAAGGTCCTGTGTGTCGGCAGTGTGTTTTATCTTGTCAAATATCTTTACTACCTAGCATTTATATATATATATATATATATACAACTGCCGACGTAATAACTGTTGGTACAATTTTTCAGCCCGTTTGCTAACAACCATATGCTTCATTTGAGAGCATCCAGTTCCCTCTATAGTACCTACCGAAACTCTGCACCCTTCTTCTACATTTTCGCTGCTTATCCACTGTTATACTCCACCAGAAAGGAGAAGCACGGTGATGGAAGAATCAAACACAGATCCGTAATCGATGGTCAGACAGTCGTAAATAATTCAGGAGCATTTTGTGATGAGGGTTTAAATGGAAGCTTAATACACTGTCAATCTGACATGTGGTGAAAGATTTTGATTGATATAATGTGAACGTCACTCATACCAGGTTACCGCCTTCATATTCAGATAGATGCACAACCGACAGCTTTGTTTCTTTTCACCCTTGTGTATGTATTTCCCAGTTTTCTTCTATAGGATGACCGTCGCATCTGTGCCCTTGACCTTAGGTGTCTGCATCATAGGTTCAAATCCATGTATCATGTATATTTTGGCCCACAATTTTCATCGTGCTTGCTTCATAATTGTCTGTCAGTACAGACTAGAAGATATTAAGCAACACTCAGGGATTCCTACAGACGTTCTTCATATTCGATTTTGTCGTCTCACTGCGATCACTTTTCTAACCGGTTCATTTTCACTGTGAATACCGGGGAATTGCATGCACAGGTCATTTATGTCAATATTAACCTCGTTTTAACGTGCTGGATCGTATTTAACACATATCATCTTAGGTAACAGCAAACGAACAAGAAACCGTAGCATAGATAGAAAAGTGTTAAAAAAAACCTGTAAGTTTGTGATTCGACGAAAAACACCTACTCCAACCTAGCCCACATCCCCAGTTAGTGCGAACTCTTAGGGACACCCATAAATATAGATAGTATTCTCGACTTATGAGGGAGTTAGGAATTCTTTAAAGCTTCTTCGTTTGTTGAATTGATCAGCCTTAGGCAATGAGTTTTTGTTTTCACCAACCTCACTGGTCGATGCCTATCGTACTGTTCGCTAGTCATGAGGATTAGCCATGAAATGAATGTGGGAGTAACAGTCCATTCGATATCTAGCTTATCCTTAATTTGTAGATGACGTCTGCATTGAAATTCAGTCCCGGTTAACTTACTGCTCAATGTAGGTGAATGGAAAGCTAAGGATGAACGATGGAATACCGGGGCTTATTTCGCTTGACAAAAATAAATATTTTGAGAATTGTCAACGTTTTCAAGTTGATTAGACTTATTAACACCTAAGTCTGTGCAAGTGTAAGGATTGAACGAAGGAACTGGTTTGACAATCAGTACCAAACACCCGCCTCCTAACCTCCTCGTTGCTCATTCGTTGGTGCCACCCGATAGGAGCGATTGAACACAAACATCGGTGGTCAAATACCTGAAGACGGTTCACGTCCTCTATCCTGAGGGGCCAGGTTTCGTTGCCGTAAAATAATACAGACCTCACTGTTGTCCGATATACGCGATCCCTAGGGCTCAAATAGATACCTCTCTGTCGCCATAGGTGCCTCAGATTAGTGAACACCGTTCTAGCCTTGGAAATACGCACCTCTATTTCGTTCCCTACACCTCCGCCGCCCCGCTGATGCAGCTTCCCAGGTATATAAACCGGTCAACAACCTCCATGATTTCATTATCTAACATTAAACCTACGTAATCACAGCAATCTTGCAAAATTACTTTGCATATTAAGGCTGCAAAACGCATTGAGAAATGTTTGACAGGTAACGAAGTAGCGTCTAACGTTGTTTGCGCTGCTTAGAATTTGTCAAATGGCAGCACACTGTCGTCAGCATACTCAAGGTCAGTCAGTGTTCTACCAGATTGAGGTCCATGCCGGTATTTTGTGAGTGTCGCAAACAGTCTTCGATTACTTCATCTATGACAAAGTCAAACAAAAATGGTGAAATTGGACAGTCTTGAGGTATGTTGCTCTTGGAGCTGAAACTGTTAGACAGTTCAGCACAAACCCTAATATGAGCTAGAATGTGGGAATAAAGTACCGATCGTATGATTACATACTTGTTCGGTACATTCTGTTAGGGTCAGGGTAAACCTGACCCAAAGAACACGATTCTGATATCAGAAGTCATATCTCTAGGCGTTACTGGGATTTGCATCGACGTGGGATTCAAATATTTCTTCGCACGCTCATGCCGCCACAAGGTCAGTGATTTTCTATAACTACCGACCAGTTTCTCATTCAAAGTCACAAAGCATCTGATGGCTAGATACATTGCCTATCCGGAGTCTGTTCTGTCCAAATTCTCATTGGTTCTTGTCGTTCGTAGTTTTGGGGACCAGTTGGAAATGGTTTCCATTCGCGTTATTCGTTCATCGTTGTTCGTATCATTTATTCGCGTTCGTGTTCAGTAGGATTCAGTTATAACAATTGGTGACGGAGATTGGATGTATTTAGTCACCAGACGCGTTTAAGTGACTTTAAAAGTGTATATCGATCAACCGGATCAAACACACCCTTATTGTCGAAAAATACGGTCATTTTTGACCGGCGATAAGTAGGACGCTACTCCGAAATTCGTCGGAGAGTGAAAGTGTTATCGATGCATCCTCGCCCAGAACGAAACTCTGCCCGTTCTTCCCTACTGCCTGCCTCCAGAGCTACATTTAGTTGACGAAGGACAAAAGAATCCAGGACCCTAGTAACTACTGGGCTGAGGATGATCTCTCGTGAGTGTTTTCTTGAATATGTGGACTAGTATCGAGTGACCCGAGCAGACGGAGATCTTTTCTGTTGCCTGCACAAGTTGGAACAAGAGTCAAGGCCTGTTCTAATGCCTCCAAAACTTCATCGAAAAGTGTTGGTAAGAAGTTATATGGGATAGCAGCCCTATTACGTTCCAGAATCAGAATGAATACGATACATTACGCCGTTGATGGATGGTTCAAAATCCATCGACTGGAGCACTGATACAGCAAGTTTGTGAAAGTACTATGGTAGAAACATGAGGCCAGCTAAACTGACCCTCAAAGTGCTCCGCCCAGCAGTCAAACCTTCTAGATTTATTACGAGTGAGTACGCTGTTTGCCTCGCCAGTAGTTTCACTGACACACGGACATCATTGGCCAGTAGTACGGACAAGTTTGAAGAGTATATTGCTATTCTCTGATGCAGAGGCGACTTCCACTTCATTAACTTTCTTTGTTAACCAGACCTCACGATTGGTTGGTGATCAAGCCACGCATTAGTTTTCCACTGATATCCTTCTGAGACATTTTGTGTGAACTTCCAGAAGGAATGTTCCGTTTGGCATGCTACGACTCTAGGGATTTCTTTATAATTCAATGTTCGTTTGACCCACGAACCACCCTGCTGCATACTACATTCATGAATGGCCTGATATTTGAGTCCAGCGGCTCTCAAGATCTCCATGCGAGATCTGCGCAAAAAACGCGGACTTTGGTGACGCTTGATACGATCCTATCAACAGCCTTTTATGTTCTACCCACCTTCTGGCTGTGCTTCAATGGGGTAAATTTTGCAACTTCCATGAGACTTCCTAACGAGAATTTCCTTGTTCAAAAGGCTTGCTTTTTTCCATCCACTTGTTGGTTTGACTTTTCGCTTCGCCTATTTGTTTTATAAATCTACGCCTCACTTTACTGTTTCTGTTTCATGGTTTTCCCACTCATTTAGCAATCCCCGGTTTCAACAAAACGTCGTACTCCAGTTTCGCAGCAACCAGTAACAGCAACACAACCCCTCTCATTACCAGTGCCATCAATTGTGTCTTCGACGAAAAGGCACTCTCCTGTTTCCATTGCCTATCCAAATCAAAGTAACGGCCCCCGTGCTTGGAGCTCCACCCGCAATGAAGCACGCTTGTCAGCTAAACACAGCCCGTTGACTCGTTCGCAGTCCACGCATGATGCTAATCCTTCAACCATCAGAGTGAGTCAGCCTTTTTTAGTTTTCAAAAGAGGGTTAATCTAGTCATCCCGTGACGGTTGAGAGACTTCTCGGTTGTACCATCAAGTCATGTCTCTCACCAGATCCTTTTGTTTATCTCCGCCTATTTTATTCCTGTCTGAATTGGCTTGCGGAATAACCGTGTCAGTTGACGTGTATCAAGCAACATGCTGGCGCTGGAGCTAGATTACTGTGAAAGGAGGGCAAATATGCCCGTCATTCAGATGGAGACTATGTGTTTAACAACCACCGTTCTTGTCCATTTTGAAAAACCTTCAGAAATCATCCCACAAAATAAACTGATTTATTCCGTCGCTATAACCGTGTCGACTGGCGTGCATTTGACGAAGTTACTATTGAGTACGGATTAATTTTTGAACACACTTGTGTCGGTCTGTGTGATAGTGCCCCAAACAAATGTCGTTTTGTGCTATCCCCACATTGTTATGCCGATTTCGTTGCAGCCCAAATCCTAGTTTTCACTAACGCGAGTAGCATGGTTGACACAGGACTAAGCGATCAATTTTTTATCCCACTGTTCTTCACTGGCCGACTGCCGTTACCTTGATCACGTTCAGCTATTTTTGTTCATACCTCCGCTATTCACTTCTATCTGTTACAAACTAGTGGATATGATTTAATGAACGCAACGGTAAAAATAAGAACTGTCCGGCCTTTACTTCCTCAGGAGTTTTAACTAAGACGACAATCTGCAAGTCATTTGTGTCCGGTGATCCAACCCGAGACAGGTAGTACAATAGGTCTTCGTAGTCAGAGTACGATTCGAAGAGCCATCGATGGATCAACCCAGGAGTGTTGCCTTTTTTACTCTACACCTGGTCATTACGTGAATGCTACTACTATTTATTTTATAACGGATTCAAAATCTAGTCGATATTTATTTTTCGGAATTCTTTATCCTAAAAGAAAAATCGAGTGATTTTGTCACGTGGAAGCCGATTCCTGGTTCTGGACCTGACTATTGTATACACTGTTACCTTTTTCTTGGAGACTTGCCAGTAGTCACATTTTACTAATGAGTGGTAGGGGATTTTGACTCCTCATGTAAACTGAACATCACCCACAGTTGATCGCAGCTGTCGCATTCCCATAGACTTTGCAGTCGGCTCCTTTCAAAAGAAAACACTAGACTCTAGTTCAGCTCTTGTTAAAGCTCGTCAATGGTGCATATTCTTGCCTTAGCAAAAAGATGCACTACTGACGTGTTTTAACAAGAGATAAACTCGAGTCTAGTTCACGGTTTGCCCTAGCTTTTTTTTGCATAGAAGCTGAAACAGAAATAGTTTTTACTGACTAAGATACACGGACCCCTATTTTGCATTTTCTCTTGTTGGTGTAATCGTACGAACATTCGGTCCCTGTATTGTCATCCGAAGATTTCCGATTTTTTGACCTATTGGCTGTTTCACCCTCCTCAAAGTATCTACATCACTTTGATGCGAAAAGTCGGATACTCACTTCTATCGTTCTTTCTTAGACCTCACTGATTAGTACAAGTCGCGGTTGCTCAATAGGAATGAAGTTGACAGCTAGGCACTTGGTTACGAGTGGAAGATTCGCTAATTACTACTGCTACTGTTTGGGTTTTGGCAGCTTGATACTATCTATCGCATATCTGACCTGATACACTTTTGAACAGAAAATAAGGATAGGATGATTCATTATTCTCAACTCAAATGGATCCGGCAGGGAAATTTAATGTAAACTTAGGTCTTTTGCACTTTTTTTTTGGGGGGGATGCACTGGCTAAATAACGACCTGCTTAAAGTATATAGAACTATTTGCTCTTCATAACGCTGTCTCGATAAACACCGTTCATGTGATATTTAGTTGTTGTATATATAGTCTCTTTTATGACTGTTTCTCAGTCCTCCGTACATGCTGTGTTGTATGACTGTTGCTGTAACCCACTTCCAGTCTAAATAAATCGTCAATAATGTATACTCTTATCCTCGTTTGCGTTGCAATAGAACACGTTGCTTTGCCTGGCGTTGTTAACACTAACATGAATATATTGTTAATTACGGTTTACAGAACTGATTAAACTTTACTGTGAACCCGCATTAACCTCTGGCTTCTATTCGTGCTGTCGTAATGAGTGAAGACTGATAGGTTGTTGTATTGCGTATTTTCCATTTGATGAGGTTCAAGGACAAATGACTCCAGACACCATAGTTGCGCGTGCTTGCTACCGATATGTTGAATTGTACACTTGAAGGCCCAATTGATTCAGAGTGAAGGGTTCGATGTAACTTTTATGTTTTACATCGTTATCTCAGAATCTCATCAGATTTTTTTCACCCGTGCCATTTCCAGGGCAAAACATTCACTAACTTTATCACGACTATTATTTTGTCAATGTAGCCTATCAATGTACCGGAAAGTGTTGCACGCCTGTTTGCTCCTCGTAAGGGCAGCGCGCACTGTTATGTGTGCCACAAACAATTGTATTTGGTTGAACGTCAAACCGCTTTTGGACTCTATTTTCATCGACGTTGTTTCCGTTGCGCTACGTGTGGAACAATGCTTCAACCGGAGAAAGCGATTCGCTTGCCAGGAGATTCGTCGGACACTTTTGGTAAGCTTAGATCATTCGGTGTCCATTTTGAGCTGCGTAATGTTGAACAGTTACAATAATTTTCATAATCTCTCTTTGACAGCCAATGTTCGTGACATTGGTGATCCAATAAACATACACTGCTACTTCTACTGTCTAGATAACTGGTTCGAATGTTATTCCTTGTTTACACCGGTTATCGCTCGAGCGTCATGAACCGTTTTTACCTAGGAACTTACCAGATTAACTAGATTCGACTGCGGAACCTACTCCACCCACTCACCTGCTTAATTCTACCTGCCCACGCATTGCGTGTGTTGTTCTCCCATACATTCATTTAGCCGGGAGCCGGTTGATGTTGTTCATCTCCAAATGTTACGTATAACCAGATTGATACCATTCCACGCACCAGTACAACTGATGAGAAATGTATTGCAGTTGCCTACAGCACTATTATGGTGTGACTGTTTTTTACTTCATATCTTTTAGTTTTCTCGTTCAACTGTTTGGACTGTAGACCCGTGCATCGTGTACAATCATCTTTCATTGACTCCCAGTGGACGCACCACCTAAGCTATTGTACATAAGCCGAAAAAATGATGAAGATGTTATATGACTAAGCCTTTCGCCTCAGCTGACGGTATATCTAGTACCTCATGGAGTGTGTCTCCGTCTTACAAGCGACAGCTATCAATACAACCTAGATCAATGGTCAACATTTTCACTAATTGTTCTTTCGTTTGTTCCTTAACAAATTGCCTGGAAGTGGTACATAGGGTCGCGCGTAATCGAGTCAGTCACTTTGATACGTTTGCACCCATTCCTCTTTTTACTATCTCAGGGCCCTCCGTCTGATGATTCTCCGTATTGTGCCTTTGTTGTAAACCCTCCAAACGATACGTTGGTTCATTCTCGGTATAGTGGTGCGCTTGATAAAAATCGGATTCTCGTCCTGGTAATAATTATCACGGAAATCTCGGTCTCGAGAAATACCGCAACTGTCTCGTGATTTGCTCCCAAGACCAGCCGAAAGACACGTACAAAGAAAATGGCTTTGCTCCGCCCTAACACATGTGCGACCAAGGCGACAACTATAAAGTATTTATATGGAGCGTAGTGACCAAACATTCCCGAAACATCAAAGAGAACAGTTATCGGGACAAAAATAGTTAGGGTCACTGATGTTCTTGGCGGCATAAGAAGTCTCGACTGTTTTGAACAGTTCCGCTAATTAGGACTGAGTCAATCGTTTTTTCTTCTTTCTCAGGACGGAGGTAGTTTTGGACGGTAACAGAATGGCCGTTCTAACAGCCTTTAAAAACTTTGTCCTATAGGAGCCATACTATTGATGGTGATCTTTGTTTATCTCAAACATCCAAGTGAGACCTTCCTGGACTTTCAGGCGTCTATACAAGCCGATTATGAGAGCAGTGGTATGGTCACAGAATATGGTTGTACAGGGTTTGGAACTTAAACCGTCTTCAGGTTTCCAACTGCCGTTGCCTGCGTTCACTCGCAGGTATTGCTTGTGTAAATGGATAAACGTCTAAGACATTTAAAAGCGAATGCTTGATAGCGAGGGCCATGCGACTTTGTTCGCTTAATCGTTAAGGTGTATCGACTCAGATGGTTAGTTTGCAGACGGTCATGCCGAACGCTCCTTAACGGCGCTACAACCGTTTAGAGTAAGTTTGCAATCAGATGACCAATGAATTCTCCCAGGGAAATGAAAAGATGAGCCGCCATGGTTCACAGTTGTAAACCAGGCTAAGAACTTTATGACTGACAATCTGGCCGAACTTATCTGATGAGGTGAAGGCCAGTCATTTTCACTTGTGTGAATGTAATTGTTTGGGGAGTAATGTAACAGACAACGAAAGTCGCAAGGAAGTTTTATTGTTTTTCACTCACAACTTGGTTGTTTGTCCCCATGGTGTACACATTCTGGCACTGATTGTTTGAGTTCGGATGTGGAAGTTTTTTTAAGGTTCTTTTAGGCACCTTTAGACTGTGGCTTATTCCCATGGGAGTTCACCAACCAAACTTCCTAGTCTGCCACAAGTGTCCACGTGTGGAATTAACATGCGTGCCTAAAGTAACGGGCCAACGTTGCCAGCATGACTTAGTTTTTATTAGCTTCATCAGCGCATGTGCTTCGCAATGTTTTGAGCGTGTTCCCACTAGTAGGTGAAAGTGTTTGTTGGCTTCTAACCAGGTGATAGGTATCGACGAAATGTGGTTTCTGATGAGTGTTCACGTTGTCAAATGCAAACGCATGTCTTGCTTTTTCCTCCTATTTGAGAGCCCATACAGTAAATGTATTATTTTTCGAAACAGGTGATTTCTTGACACGTAGCCCTGGCTATCCTGTTTGAAGTTCGTGGGTTGTTTGATTGTGTTTAATTCGTTCAAGCCTCAACCATATATATATATATATATATATATATATATATATGTTAGGCTGATTGTCGAATTATCTGCGTTGTATTGCGCTTGTCTTGCCCTCAGTCTAGTTGATAAAAACCTCATATTGTTCGTCGTTGCGGATTGGACCCGTCATAGTTGTTTGTACAAATTTACTCCATCATGATGTAAAAGTTCGATGGAGTCAGTTCGTCGTTTATTTATTTCATTATTCATGTACTTAGTCGTGACCTGTTCAGATGTTTCGGGTAGATTATTACGATTGCAGGTAGCATGTTAACCTACTACATTTTCCCCACTTCGCTTGGTTACCTAGGCGTACACAAAGTGACTCTTTTTAGTTATTCTATCAGCATTTGCTGTAACCAGCATCATTTAGTGTGTTATCTATCGCGTACTAATATGAATGGAACAGTATTTAGGTTCCATTTACTTCCAACTAATTGCCCTTGAGAAGGTTGTGACGGAAATGTCTTTTTTTTCGATCTCGAGTCATCTAAACTCACAGATTTCATGCGTCTAGGGAAGAAAATCATTCATATCCTTACCTTATGACTAAACGACTACTCTGTTGCCTTTACCAATCAGCACATGATGAAGATGAAAATGAAAGAATGAACTAGACTTCTGATCATTTGAGAATTAGTGTTTTATGTTAAACGACTACCTTTGACTTTGATATGATAGAAACTACTACTGTTGTGACCGCAAAAGACGCTTGGCCTGAGAATTCGTTTATCGCACAAACGCCCGTATAGGTCATGTCAAAAATCAAACCACAAACGCGTATACTCATTTGCAAGTTAGATATGCATTCACATCCATCATTGTCATTCGCCTTGGTCGAACTTCTGCCGAGCGCGTACACACTATTTTGATAGTCTCTCCATGTCCTCCGTCCTCCTGGCATTCGCAGCTTGCCCTTTTGTTCCTGAACGTTGCCTGTGGATAACATACTACTTGTGAGTAGTATACTACTCACAACGAAACTGCCTGTCATACAACACTACAATACGAAAAACTGGCTTCTTCATTAATCCGCTATTCAACCTGGAAAATGTACTGTAACGACAATTGTGTGGATGTATGCAATGGTTTAGGTAACTTGTCTATGTTAACATTATATGAAGATTGGTAAGTACTACTGTCCTGTATTATCCGATGCACTCCATTTTTTCATTGGTCTATGTGATTCGTAGCTATTGCTACGAGTGCCCGTAGTGTGTTTTGAATTGAAACAGCCGATTACATTCCGTAATGTGTAGCGCACAGTATGCATCAATAGACCTCGTGAATTGAATAACATTCTCATACGGACACTCCCTGGGTTGCAATACACCTACTTGATATGGACCATCGCATATACTAAGTGATATCATTCGCCGTATTCAGGTATACTAGAAATTATTCGTTACCCAACTTCATAAAAGTCCTGCTGGTTTCTAATCGCCAGTTGCAATTCCAAAGTTGCTGGATGGAGTTACAGTGGTCTTGATAAAACTTTTGTAACCTTGGATTCTCTAAGCTGTCAAAGGCTATGTGATCTGTCACTTGGTGATGTCTATGACGTAAATACTGAAATCAGTGTTAGTTCCTATAATTTTTCATTGCTTCATCCATCAACCTGACACGATTAGTCTTGTCTTATTTGCTGTGGTGATGAACTGCGTAGACTCAAAAATACGATAGCAATTGTGTTCCTTCACGATTTCAAATGTTTGTTGCCTAACGCACGTGTGAAGTGTGCTCATGCAAAGTTGAGTTTTGGAGAAACACTAAAGTAGCTTTTGGTTATTCGGCAACAACCAATACTATAGGCTAGATATGTTTGCCTGTAGTGACCGTGTGTTTCTCCAGTTGGTCGGTGACCTAGATTTCGTTGATGTACACCCTAAAGCATTATCTCATTTTACACTTCCTTCTAACGTGTCATGGTTAATTTGTAGACAAATGAACTTATTGTAAACTCCTGAACTCGTATTTTTGACTCGTGTATGTTAGTGAAATTCAGTAGTACTCGGTCCTTCACCTTTTCTGTGAGTCATTCTAGATCATTGGGTCCTTTGAAGTTTGCAGTAATTATCGTACTATTACGGTCACCCCCGTTTCTAACCTTACAGTGCATGTTTTTTTTTGTTTGCAGATAAATTCTATTGTCTTGCTCATTCGCCTAATCCAATTGCGATGTCAAAACAACCCCCTAGTGGATCCTCTGGTGTCTCACTTGTAGACCGACTTCGAGGTGAGTATCGATCTTTGTGGTGATTTGCACACAGGCATGAACACTCCGCAATTGCTTTCGTTCTCTTCTTTGTTAACACGACCATGAGCACTTCGTTGCACTTTCACTCTCTGGCTGTTAACTGTTCGCAAGCAACGTGTTCGTCAACGGATTTTTTTCCACATGTGAATTTCTTCACATATTGACTAAGTAGATTAGTGGCCCATACTAGCTTTTATCGTGACTTATTATGAGCAAGCAGCGTCCACTGGATTACGTTATACAATAAAGTAAATTACTGATAGGTAGTCGGGGATTTGGTTTATTTCATTTTGAACATCACCCACAATTGATCGCAGCTGTCACATTCCCATAGACTATCCAGTCGGCCACTTTCGAAAAGAAACACTAGACTCGAGTTTCGGTCTCATTAGAGCTCGTCAGTAGTGCATATCATCGCTACTGCCGGGACTTGAACTACGGACACACTGTTCATGAGGCAGCCGTGTTTACCACTGCGCCATTGACTTCATATCAGGCACGACCGAATTATCATATGTGAACGCTCAACCACTTTCGCTTGTGAGTAATTATCAGGTTGCCCGATCCTCTCGAAGTGGAGACACAGTAACTGTCCTGTTAACTCCAATTGATAACCCCGCGGTTAGGACTTCCTAGACAGGTCGAGATCTCCGATCTCATTAAACCTGCTAGACGATATTTTAGATTACTGATGAGTGATCGGGGATTTTGGTTTATTTCAGTTTGAACATCACCCACAATTGATCGCAGCTGTCGCATTCCTATTTCGAAAGGGCCCGACTGGATAGTCTATGGGAATGCGACAGCTGCGATCAATTGTGGATGATGTTCAAATTGAAATAAGGTAAATGTTGAAACCCGGTGTGATTGTCCGTCGAGTTTTTAGTAGCCTTCCATATTTGTCTGAGGTAACGATTCATTTATTTTGTAGGCACCACCACCAGAATAGGTCAGCCCATTGGTATCTGTCGTTGTATATCACGTGGCAGTCAACTTCTGGAAAAACACTTACCCAAAACAGTTGCTCCATCGCTTCATGCACAAAACTCGTTGTCGTATTCGATGTTTTCAGCAAAACGTTGATAAACATCTCCAAACGAACCCGAATACCAATATTCGTAGAAATGAATGACATAGACTGACAAGAGTTTTGTGAGGCGTATCAATTCAGTATAAAGCAAGTGGAGATGGGGTCAATGTGCCAGTCTGTTGTGAACGTATCGCTTCATTCCAATTCATGTTCACATCGTCGTTGGTCGAGGACATGATGGCTTGAACCTTTAGTTCGATCGTCGCATTTTCATCTCGTAATCCACTTGTTTCCACCCGATAAATTCATACGAGAGAAAATCGGTCATCATAAAATGTTCGCACAAGTAGATTAACAGCGCATTACTGCCGTATGTCTGGAGAAGCTACTTGGAGCCAGTTCGTTTATTACGTATAACGGCTATTCCCAAACCAGCTTGACAAATCACCTGGTTAAGTAGTATAGTTGTAATCCGACGTCTGTTAAATGGTTCCTCGGATTGGTTATTTGTCTGTTGGTATGTATCTTTGTTCTGATTCATTGCCGGGCTATCGGACTATTGTATCAACACGTTGTTGACCCCTTCATTCAAAGTGCACTACTTGAATACTAAACTCGGAACAAATACGACATTATTTAACGTATCGATTTAAAGATTAGTAGATAAACTTATTGCATTGATGTCGGCATCAATAATCACCGCTAAGGTTGTCTTGGTTACCCATACTCAGTACTTTGAAATGCTCTTCTGTTGCTTCTCATAGGCCGTAAATCACACTTCGTTCGAAGGTCTCACCAGTTAAACTACACCGTCGTCGTGTATGAGAAACATTGGCCTTGGATCCTACGCAACACGATCAGTCGAGTGAGGAATGTCAGAGACTCGCCCAGACAATCGTTTGTGTTTGTCTTGAAGCACTATGTTAGCAGACAGATATAGCGAGCAAATGAAGATCACTTAACACTTCAAACCTACTGTTTTCAGATCACTTGAATTAAGCTATTCTTTAGCATAGCCTAAGTGCTAACTCTCCTCAGATCACTAGACTGGGCAACACAGAAGTCATCCACTGTGCTCTAAATTGTCCTTCATCTTACCTAAATACCTCTTTAAGTTATCTCCACTTATTTATTCCTCTCCCTATTCCACTTTATCCTCATTGTCATTTTAAGTGTTTCCGGTTTGTTTTGAATTCTCAATCAACCTCACGCACGTTCCAAATGATCACATGTCGTTTGAATGCTAAAATCAGTTTAGGGCGATCATTTTCGGGAATTTTTGTCTGCCAACAGCTGTAGTTCCAAAAATGGACCACCTATATATAATGCCAAAATGATAAAGAAATACGTGTATACCACGTTCTGTGGACGTTAGGTTATAGCTAGTGGCCACAACGATCTCGAGTCTTGGATTTGTCAGACTTCTTTCTTCGATTGCAGCTGAAATCTGTGGCATACCATTCTTTCGCACCATATATCCTCCTTCAAAGTTTTATAGTGTAATTCTTGCACACAACACTAACTCGTTTTTGTGCTATAATAAGTGCAAAACCTTTCTTCAGCTCCATCCTATAGCACTGTCTAATATGAATTTGCATCTGGCTATTGGATTGCGATCCTTCCCGAGCCACTTTGAAATACCTTTCATAGTGACGTTGAGATTCACTTCTAACCTATAACCATATCCCAGCTGGGTTCACTCGTGAATTTCGCTCCATATTTTCGTCTACTAGTTAGTTTTACTGTCTAGTCTGACGACTTGAGACGGGTATGAAATCTAGTATCTGATTCCTATCAACGAGTTATCCAACTCAGGCAATTTGTACGCGACCTTTGAACCTTCGTTGCAAACATGTTTGGGCTTCCAGGCTTTCTCCGCTTGCTCTATCTTTTTGTCTCCTAACGCTGTGTTGTTTGCCTAGCACAACGTTTCTGTCGAACCCCTCACTCGGCCGACCATATTTCGTTGGATCTACAACCGGTGTTCTTTTATTACCCACGATGTGGATACTACCTAACTAGTAAAGTCTCTGAACACAACGTTGTTCACGTCTCTCCTGTTTACTCCACTGCGTGAAAGTTATTATATTGTCGTCCTGCTGTTGTCCATGCTACATCCATCTCTCCATGTGACAGCGTACCTGGACGTGTGAAGGACATGTTAAACTGGCATATTTGAGAATGTTCTGTATCGTTCGAGAAGTCTCCAGTCTGTTCGGGAGGCCGTCTTCTTCCATATGTACAGTGCATTCTCGCATCAACACTCTGATCGCTCTCGCAAGTTATATCATATTTAGTAAAGAATTCCTGTATATTAACTAGTTTACTAGCATTATATCATCTGAATTTGTACAACATATTTATTATTTCACATGATACTGATAGCGGGTTACCCCCATCTGTAATCGCAGTAGTAATGATGTAAGGGGTTGAATGGTACGTTATAGGAGTGAACACAGTCCTTCACTTTCATTTGATACTCTTCTTCTAACACTTGTTTATGAACGTATTTATCACAGCTTCACATAAACGGCAGACTGAAAAGCGTTCATTTTTGTTAGGAGTTAGATTCTTTCGTAAAAATCTTGAACTCACATCTTTATTTATATTATTATTATTATTATTACGTCAATTTGAGAGCAAACTTTGTTTCTTGTGCACCAGGAACTAAACAGTTCACACTGGCCTACCCGTAGAACAACAGTTTTCTAAACTACTGTGCATAATCAAAAGCAGATATATAGTTGTATGGGGTTTTTCGGTACGTAAGTTAAGCACTGAAAACTTCATCCAAAAATATACTGTTCTTTACATAAAACAGTGCACCGGGGAAATAATTACTTCTGATTAACATTAAGTGCGTGAATATTGAGAATTATTTCAATACTTACCTGCCTGTTTTAAGCAATATATATTTTTGTCCATATCAGTATTCCTCGGCAAGTTCCAAATCTTGATTGAATAAAACAAACTCACTAGACGAGTGAGTCCACGTAGTGCAATGAACATCTAGTTGTGTGTGCATGTGAATGGAGTGCTTATGTTGACACAAAAGGCGTTACTCAAATCATACGTATCAGAGTTAAAAAAATACAAAACATTATTTGTTTTTCACGTAATTGACGTCTTTGTCATATGGATAATCTCATCTTGCGTGCAAATTGTGATCAACCTCCACTATCACGAACGCCTCTAACATTTCTCTTTTCGGTGAAAAGTATCTGTTACCTTTAATTTTTCAGTCAGGTTTGTTTAAAAATCGGATTAATGTTTTCAGTTTACAAAAACGGTTACGAGACATTGTGTTGCAAAGCCTACATGTACCAAAGTTTCTACTCTACACTAATTCGACCGAGTGATTTCGCCCACTTCTGCCACGGGCACATTGTAGTCCGATAAAACTTCCATTTCTACCATAAATAGCCGGAATTCCAGTCTCTAACGTCATCAAAACAACTCGAAGAGTGTGTTCATCAGTGAGTGGTTTGCAAGCTTTCAACGCAGAATGAATCTTTTTGACCACATTATCTTTGACCAGTGTGCATTCTTTGAACTTATCAGTGCATATCTTACTATCTCCCAGAGCCATTTGGAACTAGTTAGGTGACATATAAAGGGATGGGTGAATAAAATATGACTGGTCACACTGAATTGATTGGTCGTGCCTATAAGTTGTCTGTAGATCTTAGGAACATCTTCAAATCTTTAGTTGTCCATTATGTGTCAAATAACTTTTGTCACGAAACCATACACATTCTACTCACACTGTTAATAAAATGCCCCGAAAACACGTCGAGCAACGTGTACTGGCGTGATCGCCTCTTGTTTTCCTTCAGTTACTCACCTCTATCAAAACGTTTTGTTATGTATCCTGTGGCATTGGGTGAGGGCCATCTATGCGCCATAATGATAGCCCGGTAGAAACGTCGAGCACCGTACATGGTGTAACGTAAGTGTGGTGTTCAAGAGCAGTTACGTGCATACCGATGGAATACTTACTAAAAATAGACAGAAATTGTTTTTGGTTGTTCTGAGAGTATGCATGTTTGCATAGCCAGTGAATTACATTTGTTATATCAATTTCCACCACAATGAGTCAGAATGATTCATCTTAAGAAAAGTCAATAAAACCTGAACCGATACTGTTTGTGTGATAGTGTTTACAGTGTTAACCTCAGAAAGGCTTTAGGTAACTCACTTCTTTGTTCTGGTGTTAGTAAGAGTTACAACGAGACTAGACTTTGACGTGGTGTGACGGCTTGCGCACCTCGATGACCTATTGGGCTAAACTGGTCGGTGTGGCCACCACACCGATAGAGTCACTCATGCCAGGCAGGCCAATAGGTAGAGGTCTGACAAACCAGTCTCCTGGTCCTCCAGGTTGGGGGTTGGAAGAAGGTTGGCATCTTTTCCGGAAAAAGTACCAGTTCTGGTACACTGCTACCGACCCGCTGCCTTGCGGAATAGATTTGTGAGCCAAAGGCCTCGGTTGAGAACTTTAATCGTTCTCCTGTCTAGGTCTGGACGCCCTGGCAGTATCTCAGCGCACACACAAACATGAATACTCACAACACCAATAATTCCATACTGTAGTGAAGGTTATGCACTACTGATGAGCCCTTATAAGAGCGAAACTCGAGTCTAGTGATTCCTTTCGAGGTGGGCTAGCCGGAAGGCCTATCTGAATGCAAAGGCCGCGATCGAGTGTGGGTGGTGTTCAATTTTGAAATCCCATAATGCATCGGCCGTCTCGCAGTATAAACCGGGTCGCTCTATCCGCTGCATGCAGCAGGGTGGATAAGCGAAAACATGCTACTGCTGACCCCTCCCTCACTGTCCTATCAAATTTAGTTCTCAGGCCCCTCCCAACCTCCATTTCTGATAGTAAATCCACAGGTCCCACAACAGATGTAGCTAACCGTGGTAACACTGAGCCGGTAAGTTCTGTCTCTTGCCATTCAGCTTCATGCCTCCCTCGTCCCTTGCTTAGACCTAAAATACGAATTAATATAGGTGCCTTCAACGTTCACACTCTAAAACAAATAGGTCAACAGGCCGCTCTCGCACGAACGTTAGATTCGTTGCATGTCGATGTCTGCTGTATCTCGGAAACTAGAATCCAGGACAGTAGTCAGCGTATGGAACTAACAGCACCCGCGTTGTCTACCCGATACTGGTTATACACTTCTGGTGACTCCACAGCTGCTGTTACAGGTCAGGCTGGAGTAGGTATAGTCCTTAGCTCGACGGCCGCAGCCGCATTTATAGGTTGGATTCCTGTTAACAGTAGACTTTGTGCTGTCCGCTTGGCAGGTTCTCTTAAGGCCAGCTCTAGACGCTAGACTTCCATAAATCTTTTTGTTGTGGCCACTTACGCTTCTACTGACTGTAGTGACGTCGGCATCAAGGACGCATTTTACTCGAACCTGGTCGCTCTCCTTCGGTCGACACGTGGCTCTGATATAGTCGTTCTGGCCGGAGATATGAATAATCAGGTCGGCCGTCTTGATGAGGCTGAATCTCGTTTAGGTGACAGGTTTGGGATAGCGTCACATCGCTCAGGTATTGGCGTCATGGACGAACTGATGGAGGATTGTGTATGGCAGTCCTAAGATGCCGGTGTGGACCTCCTACCTGGTGGGAGGCTGACTGATCTTGATTATGTTGCCGATCAGGTGTTGTTATTTCACAAATTTCAAGCGGTACAAGCAACGCTAACCGCTATTTCGCGTTCTGCGCTTTGTAGCCTTGAAATACAAAGTAATTTTGCAAGATTGCTATGATTACATAGGTTTAATGTTAGATAATGAAATCATGGAGGTTGTTGACCGGTTTGTATACCTGGGAAGCTGCATCAGCGGCGGGGGCGGCGGAGGTGTAGGGAACGAAATAGAGGCGCGTGTTTCCAAGGCTAGAACGGTGTTCACTAATCTGAGACACCTATGGCGACAGAGAGGTATCTATTTGAGCCCTAGGGATCGCGTATATCGGACAACAGTGAGGTCTGTATTATTTTACGGCAACGAAACCTGGCCCCTCAGGATAGAGGACGTGAACCGTCTTCAGGTATTTGACCACCGATGTTTGCGTTCAATCGCTCCTATCGGGTGGCATCAACGAATGAGCAACGAGGAGGTTAGGAAGCGGGTGTTTGGTACTGATTGTCAAACGAGTTCTTTCGTTCAATCCTTACACTTGCACAGTCTTAGATGGTTAGGTCACGTACTAAAGATGCCAGCTAATCGTCTGCCACACCGAGTACTGTTTGTTGAAGCTGCGGTCGAATGACGTAGGTTGTGAGATGGACAGACGATGACTTGACCTAAGCAAATGAAATCGTTTACGACGGGATTGGTCACTGTAGGTCAGGTTCGTCTCCTGGGCTGAGGTGCTCGCGATTCATAGAGTGGCTGGCTTGGGACGTTAGGCGAGTGGGCGGCTAACCGAGCTCAGTGTCATGATCGTTGTCACTGTTTGTCCGTGAAGTGAGTGCATTTAACGATGCGGGGCAGTGAAATCTTTAAGAAAGCTGTTTTGCTGGTGACGCCTTGCTTTCACTTACAGTTTGGTTATTTGTTTGCAATGTGTGGACACCTTGATTTATGTCTGATTATAGATGTAGCTATTTTTAATGGTCAGGTCCCCTCCTCTTTCCCTTTTCTTCTTCTCTCTTCTTATAGAATTTGCTTTTTCCTTCGTGGTTGTGTGACAGTTAAGCATCAGTGTGAACCACTGATTTATTGTTGTCTATGATGATGATGATGGTGTTAGTAAGAACAAAGGTAAGATAAGGTCGAGATACACAACGTTAAAGAGAACGGAACAGGGTTTGTTTGCCAATTCCACGCTGCACTTCGATTTTATAGGTTTCTTGTTTTGTTTTTTTTTGGAGTAAATGTGAAAAATGACGACTAATAGCGGCCACCACTACCACCGGTACAGAATTTCCATCCCTGTGTGTCATTTTCCAACCATGTTCTCTGTTGTCTGTAGACAACTATTGCCTACGCTTTTTAGACCTCAGTCTGACACAACAAGCAGATGCCAAACTTGATACCAACTTGTAAGATATCCGCGTGGTGTTTAACATGTTATTTGCTATGATCCGCTGGTCAACGATAATTAGAAATGTCTAGCGCGGATTGGGACATCAAGGAGACCAAGCGGTTCGAGCCAGTCAGGCTCTAGGAGATCGAGACCAGATTTGGATACGTAACGCGTCTCGTCGATGGTGGTGCTGCGGAGTAGCACTGAACAGTGCAGTCTTCCAGTCAACTGCACCGAGCCACCACAAACGCTGATTGTCGTCTGGGATGATGACTGGACAGTAGGGCTGCCCATGGATCGCCAGAGTTCTTCGGAGATTATCGTGATGTCGGAGGTAGTGTCCAACTGCGAGCGAGCCAAATGACCATTGATGTGGACGAACACAAACCCTCGGCGATCAGCAACATTGACTTGGAAAGTAGCCAGCAGACTGTTAGATCTGCCAGCTGCACGGGACCCGGGTTGCTGCTTGAACCTGGGGGTCACTGTCGGTTTGACCTTGTCGGTTGCTTGTAGCTGACAGAAATCCTCCTTCTGACCGACCGTGTGACACCGTTGGCAGCGATGCTGCAGAAAGGGCCAGAATTTGTGGAAATGCCATGCACCACAGTAGCGACAAGCGGGAGGGAGCTTCTTGGTATCAGGGGGACTGGGTTTGATGGGCCGCGTGGGAGATTTCCGCTGGAAGCTGGAAACGGCCTGAATTGAGCGGGGCACTTGGTCCGGATGCTGGATCATGGCCGAGTCGTGTTCGGGGTCGACCAACCTCTCGCATTCGTCCACGATCTGCTCCAGCGCGGTGTTTGGCTCCTGGTCGATTTTAGCCAAGAGCGTGATACGGATGTCAGCATAGCTTGGTGATTGCAGACCGTAAATGAAAACCAGGCAGCGGAACTGGTCCTCTGTGAGCGAACCAAGTTTGAACGGTCCGCACTCAGGGTTGACGTAACCAGCATCGGTGACAAAATCGTGTACGTCTCGTTTGACCAGTTGGAGGTAATGGAACCGTGAGTTGAACAGGGATGAGGTATCCCCGAGGATCTTCGTCAGTTTCTGGATCCTGTCCGCCAAAGTCAGGGTTCGCAGTTTGGCGGGCAAGATGGTATAGAGGACGTGTTCCGCTGGACCCAGTTTTCGGAGTATTAGACGAACCTTCGTCTCATCATCTTTGGATGCCAGTTCAACGGTGATTGTATCTTCGTATCGTTTGTACCAAGCCTCGAAGGAGACCCCAGCTTGGGAGTCGTACAAGAAGTCGGAGACATTCCTGGTTAAGTGATCCACGGACGGCGGATCGACAGAAGTGGACGGCCTAAGCGCAGCAAAGCGGGTGGCTAGCATCTCCATCAGATGGATCTGTGACTGCATCATCTGCTTGAGATCTGGGTCAGCAGACATAGTTCAACAGAGAGAACAAAAACAAATCAAAAATCCCATCGCCATATGTTATGACCCGCTGGTCAACGATAATCAGAAATGTCTAGCGCACGATTACACAAATCACGGAACGTAGCACACAGCTTAGCAATATCCGGAAACTCCAAAATAACACAGAAGACCGCGTCCATTAACCGAGATTGTATTTATTCTCAAACCAAAGGTAACATAACAGACGAATGTCTGCGTATTGTAGTATACCCGATAAGAGGGAGAACGAGGATTCGCCAGAAATCGTTTATCAAGAACACGTAACACTACTACGAAAGTAAGAAAGGGGTAAAGAACAATATGGAACATTATGTCACTGTTCGTTCAGGTTGTTTGTCTTCCCTTGGGGCCTCTTCTTCTTTAAAGTTGGCATTGCAGCTGATGCTGATCCATCCATTTCTCATGACCGCAAGTTGAAAGTAAATTTCGCAAGATCTCCTTTTGGTATATATATATATATATATATATATATATGCTTGTAGGTAGCTATGCGCCATATAAATACCGTGCAATTTCCTTTTTGAGGAATACGTTTTTGAAGCGGAACAAAGTTAATTTTCTCACCTGTCTTTTGGTTTGACTTAAGAGCAGTTAACGGAGATAGTCACGTTATTCTCAGGGCCAAAATTTTCAATTTCTGTGGTTAGAGGAAGGAGAATTAGATTCCTAGCAAGCGCACTACTATGCTATAGACGAATCAGTGTATTTTTCAAAGGTTTACCACAATTATCACTACTTATAATAATCTGTAACAAAACTGCACAATAAACGGTGATCACATTTTCATTAGATTTGCCATATACGAAACCATCACTGACCGGTTTACATCATTTCGGGGTCACAACTTTAAAATGTTGCTGCAGTCTACTTCCTCTGGTTCGAATCCTCGGAACTCATGGATAGTAACCACGAACTTCTTCTGACCGACCGTTACTGTAACTGCAGCGCAGTCCGGTACAAAACTGGCTGAACACATTTATTTTGAATCCTTTCCAACTTCAAATGATACCACTTTATCACTCCGTTTCTAGCGATACTCACAAAGCCAATGACCTATATCCCTTAACAGCTTGGCTCAGGACAAGGATCGCCGTTTCAGCTCTATCTCTGCCAGATGAGCAATGGAAACACGAGCGGAACCGGTCGCGATGAACTGTGCCGGTTCGACAGTAAACTGTTATACACCCCCACTTCAAATCACTGAAGTTGTATCCGTAGTTTTTACTAATCTGTATGCAGAATTTTCACCTCGGATTTAACTATTGCCGTTCCTGGCTCATGGGCACTCGATATTTACCTCCTCATTTGAATTGTTTGGCTAGTATCATTCGAACTTGAAATTTTCTTTGTTCGGGCCCATTTCAACAACCGAACTGCATTCAAGATCATATGGATTTGATCTCTTCCTCCCAGCGCTGCGTGCCACTTTCTTCATCAGTTGAAACCTTACGCACTTATAAGTAATTTTAGTCCACGTGATATCAGTTTCATCTTTACCATACACTATCTTATTCCCTTTCTAGCTGGTCAGTTTCCTTTTCGAAACCCAGGCAGCCAGTCGGCTCATTTTTCACTAACACAGACCGGTTTCGTTACGAACAAGCAGTATTCGGATCAACCCTTTACCGGATTGCCCTCTAAACTTACTCAGCCGCCTACCGCGCCTGGTTCCTACAAATCGGCTCTGCTCACTGGCGTGCAAGACGAAGGAGAGACGGTGATGGGCGTTGCAGGTGTACGCGCTGCTGTGCGCAGTTGTCGACTAGCACCACCAGGATCGTCCTCATCGTCTCCAGTACGTAAACCAGCTTCCAAATCAAACTCGCATCTACCGTTGGTTCGCGATCAGTCGGCTCACTTGGGGATTCGGGATGATCACGCACCCGGTCCGAATTGCTACCTGGCCGGGCATTTGGGTTTGCCCGAGGTCGAACGTAGGGCTAACTGGGATCTAAACACCATGGTTCCTATTCAGGATACCTCGATTCCCGACTTGTTGGAACATATGCGGTGAGTTTTCGGGCTTGTTTATTAGTCTGCCCATCTTTCGCCCTTTTCACATCCCAATGTACCTACGTGTTTCGTCCTCGGTTTTTAGATTTGCGTCCTATTCCTCTTTAGCCACAGTAAGAGTGACACGTTTTCCTTGAGCGGCTCTACACGCTTGCTTATTTGTACGCTTTCATACCATTCACACGTCTCTTATTGTTCAAGTTCTGCTTACTAACGTTAACTTTCGCCTGTTGAACCGCTTACACTGTTCGTGTGTGATCGCGTAGGCAACATTTAGCCGATTTGTGGAGCCACATATATTTATCGCCAGTTTCACAGCTTTATAGTCGTTTGGATACATATGCCAGCTGATTGTTAATTCACGCTCACAACACGTGCCTCCTCGTGGTATCCGGTTATATGGCTGAATCAACAGAATCGACTCCATCCCTCCTATGCGCCAACCCTTTTTGAGTAAGTATTTCTTTAACGTATACGATCCGTATTTCAGATTACAATGAAGTCACATTATTCGCGTATCTAATAGGTTCGACTGTAAATTTATCGGTTTCCTGCCTTGATCTATCTCTTGATGTAGACACGTTCCATTCTGTCACCGTTTTGGGTGCTGGGATAAGGTTTTGTCCTGTTGCCGGCTTTGGTTTTACACCGAATGTCTGTTTAAGTGCAAACAGACAAAAATTCCTAAAATTTGAGGCGGACAACATTCCTTGTTGGACATCTATCTTCCAGTTCATCATCGCCACAACACCATTTAGCAGACGCGTGCGTCCTTGCCATCGTTCCAGCGACGGATCACATGGCCTCGACCTTCCGTCGGTTTCGCACCAACCTAGCGTGATCCGGAACGTCAACTGTGTTGGTCTGGTTGTTTATTGAAGTTTTGCATGTATTCGTGTTCAAAGCACACGATGTGTCCCGGTTTGACAAGCTTGTGTAATGCATCAACCTCCTTCGAGTAAGAGAAACATTGATCAAATAAATGTTTTAGAAACAAGGTTTGAACGTAAGCCCGTGAAACAAGCTCGATGAAGTTAAGACGTTTATTTGGGTATTCGGAATGAAACTTGTTTAACCCTGGGTGTTCATGAGCACTACGTAAACATGAAATTACTCATGCTAAGCAAACTTTCATAATAAAACGCTGATTTGTCCATGTACGTGGAACGCCTACAACACTGCCACGTAATAAACGAGATTGCCAACAGCTGGAAAGCTTCGCAAAATTATTGTGACTAATGAGATATATGATTGATGTTTTTTTTAATAGACTAAAAGTCATATCCACGCTGACATGACTGTTGTTCATGTAAGCCTGTCGCACTTATGGATATCCATATGATTGTTTAATCTCTTTTGGAGATTTACTCTTTGAACTTTCTTTCGTTATTCTTTTTATGGCCAACAACGTCACGAGTCACGTTTTTAACACAAATCAGTTTCAAACTGGAGTCTTTGTGTTTTTGCATATTTTCTGGTTGATCATATTCTAAAGCCAATGCATAATAAGATTGTTATCTTTCTATATATTGTTTTGCGAATTTCCAGAACTTACCAACGCATACACGCAATTATCTCAAACACTTCCAATGTTGCTGTATCCGCATCGTATAACTCCAGGTCTTTTTCATCAAACTTTCCTCCGGTGATCAACTTTAGTCATCGATTGTTGTGTAATTGGAATGAATCTTTGAATGTTTCATTTCGCAGATGGGGAGTTAAATTTATAGTTTCGTTTATTACAATGTTTTGGGGCGGACATGGCGAGACTTTTCAGGTGGAGTTTTCCCGAATATCCTGGCTTGAACACATTTGTGCAGATTTTGTGTGCAAGGTGTAGGCGCCTTGATGTTATATGTTTGAATGTAGACGTAGCTCTTTTTTAGTGGTTAGATCCCCTCCCCTCCTTCTTTTTTCTTCTCTCTTCCTAAACAGGGTTTGTTTCTTCTTCTTCTTCATGGTTGTGTGGCAGTTAAGCATCAGTGTGAACCACTGATGTATTGCTGTCTATGATGATGATGATTTTGTGCTGTTTCTGTACTGTGCACATTGTTGGAAGGGTATGTGTTAAGACTCATACCAATGCAGCCTGGTTCCCAAAAAAATTACTGTTCAAATAGCTCAATTCTACTTATTCTGACACACCAAAACCCCATCGTTTTTGCATGTCGTCTAACCCAACCGTTTCATTTCGTGATCTCCTGTTATTCACGTCGAGCACTTCGACGATTCTAAGCAATCAATTAGAGTAGTCGATTGAGTGATTAATCACAACGTCAGTGATCCACCCTAGAAGCGGTTAACTCTGCGCGACCGGATGATGTTTTTCCAAAAAATCGAGCTGTTGATTACACTTTAACTAGTGAATTCGTAAGAAATTCTTTTTTAATAATATTTCCTTAACCCCTTCGGTACCCACATTGAACGAATAGTTTGGTTCGCACCTATTCGACACATTACGAAGAAGGTTATGTTCATCCTGAGTATGGGTCATTTTACACAACCTTAGGGAATTTTGGTTGGCGTAAGTTAAACTTCCGTCTCAATTCATCGCGTTACCATAGACATTTCACCCAGTCGGTCTTGACAGGGGGCACCAGACTCGAGCTTCATTCTTGTCAGACCAAAATTCGGACTTCCGTCTACGTTTAATTGAGGCACTTATGTTGACCACTGTGACATTTAACTCACAGCAAATACGGCCGAATTAGTCTATGCAAACGTTCAACCGCACTCGCTTCTGATATTCAAAGTAGTGTGGCAACCACGTGATCGTACGAACGTCCATGGTTTAGTGGACAAAACGGTGGATTCGCTTTCGAACGCCCGCAAGTTATCACAGTATGGAAGGTTGTATTGGTTTGCTGGGGTATGACTGTTCCAAGGCAGATGGTCTAAAACAGATACGGCCGACAGTCTCCAACTTACTTAACTATTTCGGGTTGATTTCGTTTTCTCCCCTACATCCAGTTATCCTGTGTTTTTCGTTAATTCGCAGATTGAATCGAGCTCACATCAGCACAGCGGAAGACTATTTTGCGTAAGTTTCATGCCCTTTATGTTTGGTATGTTTATAGCTTTTTGTTCACTTTTGGGTGCCTATACTCAATTCCTGTATTCTCGTTACGTGTTACAATATTCATTTGTCGGACAAAGACAGTGAAGCGTGATTGTTACTCAATTTATAGCGACCAGTCCCCAACTGTTTTTCAGTACTGAACAGTCTGCGCTGCCGTACGCTTCCGCAACGATGCTTCTACATGGAGAAGGCATTTGTAGACTTTCCGTTATGTCTATCTAACGACCTTCGCATCCACTACCATCGATGTGTGATGACTTCGGGTTTTTGACGTTGAATATGGGAACTTTTGCGCCTAATCACAATATAGAATACATCGCAAATGTTAATTTAACTTCGTGGATTTTATTTGCAGATACTGTTTCTGATATGAAACAAAAGCTACTCAGTTTGAAACGCACATCGGAAACACTCACTGTTGGTTTTTGCTCCATCAGTTCCTTTAGCTTACCATTGTTACACAACCATCTCACTGCGTTACTGGATTTTCCCCCGAACCTGACACTTGCTTCCGATGACAAATTCTTCTACCCGTTCGCCTAGCTTATCCGATAATCATTTTTCATCTTTCACTCTTTTGCTACACATATCTGAACGTGCACTCATATCCATGACGTGTGCTCATGGTCGTCGGCGTTCATAAGAATACTACAGTAGTGAATAATGCTGTTGTTTTAATCATATGTATAAAAACAATGCGTATGTAAAACGAAGTGAAATTTAAAGAAATACTTTGTTGTCAATCGAAGACAGACAGGTAAGATGATAGTGCGCGAAACGCCTCAGGGTTTGTGTCTAAACAAGCAGGCTGAACGTATAAGCAGCATGTGGTCACAAACAGACAGATAGTGTTAAGTTTTGCTCATAGCCGACTGTTCATTTGCGGATATGGTAGTCTCCAATGTCCCTGGAAAATCCTGTTTATTTCTCTCTACACTGTACCGTGTTTGACTTCCGTTATTGTTGTTTAGCCTGATTGTTGTATCGGTCATACTTAGTTTGCTTAATAACTTTTTCCTTTGGTTTTAATCCCCAGCTCCAGCGAATCCGGGACCTCCCAGACAGATGAACATTGTGAAGATATTCTACCCGACAAACTCAAGTATGCGCGGTCAAAACGATTCCGCGACCGCAAACCTTACACCAATCTCTCAAAATCCGCGCCTGGAAAGAAAAATGAACTATCTACGACTGAATCCATCGAAGACGATTCCTCTTCCTCCATGTCTTCTACAGTAAATCGTTTTCACGGGTCGTCCTCAAAGTTTTTATCGCCTATACATAATACGAAGCTGGAGGCCAAGAAACGCTTCTGTATGGAACCTCCGAAACCACTGACAATTGATCCGAAACAGTTCATTGGTTCCAAAAATCGTGAAAGAACTATAACACATACATTGCTAGATTGTTCGGAACATTTGGCTATCATTCATGACACGGATGTCTGTCATGCCTCTGTCTGTTCAGTTTTGTGTTCATTGGATAGTCCAGCGGCCAGTCTGTGTTGCGAATCCGTCGATGATTCTGTTCAACTACCTAGCAGCTCTTATGCCCCCACCCACATGTCACGGCGTATGCAGTCGGTGGATAGGTGGAGTCCAAGTTCAGGCTACTCCACTGTTACAACGGATGCAAAAACTATGCATCCTGCATTGAGTTCCAGTGTCTTGCCACCGTCATGTTCTGCTCCGTTCGCCTTGCTTGATGAATTTAGAGACATTGATTCCACATCCACTTTAACGGAGCGTTCCTCTTGTGAACGGGCCCCGGGACTCGAGGACAATCAACAACACGTTCGATGTCCACTTCAATCAGAACGACCAAGCCCTCAAATCGTCATCGATCACGCATCAGCAGCTTCGCGGAGACCTTGTTTTCCGTTTGTGGACAAAGAGTACGACAATCTGTTCGATACGGACTCTGAACAACGTGGCGATTCTCGTTTGAATCTAGAACATATTTGTATCCCCTTCATTGCCAGTCAGACTCACCAAGGAGCTTCTTATCAGGAATTAGTTGAGAATATCCAACCACGACATACAAACCCGGATGTGGTATCAAGCTATCCGTCTCCGATAGGCAGCCTTGTTCGTCACCGCAGTCTCCAACCCATCCTATTGATACCGCTGGATAAAGAATTGAGTGATCTACAAAATAGTGTAATTCAGCTGGATGGTCCAACGACCCATAAACGTCACAATACCGTGGCATGTTTCTGTTTAGACACGTCTCAACCTCTAATTCCATCCAGCAGTGGTCCGGGTAAAGGACGGTCCGTTCTGAAGAAGCACCGGTCAAATACCGTGAATGTCGACTTCCCTCTTCATCATTCCGGTGTATCGCCAATCCAACGCATTGTGAGTGATTCCTCTGTCGAAGTTGCCAGAAGGCAATGTCTGTTGTCTGAAGGGGTCACTGCAACACGACTTGTTCAATCAGCCCCACTTCTGTGTAGTTCCAATCCCGATAGGTGGGCCAAGGCAAGCCCTCTCAACCCGGAGTGTGAGCGAAATGTGATCTTGCCACTTCCGAGGTCGCACAGTGAACCGATCGGGCTGGATCGTACCACCCGTTTTGTATCTGATTTCCTTGCTGTTTCAACTGCAAGATGATATTCACATAGGTTTCCATCTCAACTACACCCTCCCTCCCACCAAAATGTATGCTATGGATTATTTACAACGTGCCATCCAGACAGATTTTCCACTAGGTAAGCTATCAGAGCATGCCACGTACGACAGATTGTTTATATTTGCAACTCATTATTTTGACCGACCGATCCCTTCATTACGTTAAATAAACTCTTTCATAATTAGTTGCGCAAAGAAATAACTTTACATGTCGTCCCTTAACACTCAGGAGCTGGCTCTTCAAGTTAGGCTTTGCTGTGTACCAATCCGAATGTGCTGCTTGTTTCCCTTATATACTTGCAAGATTTCTAACATGGGCAATCTCGTATGCCATAATATCGTAGAACAATTCTGACCAGATACACCACACTTTGCAACCGAATGGACAGAATCGATTCAGCCCTATGTTGTCAGCTAAGCAGGTAGACTCATCGCTTAACTAATCATCCCCAGGTGTCGCGCGACACCTCCTACCTGGTGGAAGGCTGACTGATCTTGATTATGCTGACGATAAGGTGTTGCTGTTTGACAACTTTCAAGCAGCGCAAGCAACGCTGAATGCAATTTCGCATTCTGCTAAGTACTTCGGAATGCGCTTTGCTGCCTCGAAATGCAAAGTGCTTCTGCAAGATTGCTGTGATCACCTAGGTTTAATGTTAGATAATGAAGTCATGGAAGTTGTTGACCGGTTTATATACCTGGGAAGCTGCATCAGCGGCGGCGGTGGAGGTGTAGGGAATGAAATTGAGGCGCGTATTCCCAAGGCTAGGGCGGTGTTTACTAATCTGAGGCACCTATGGCGACAGAGAGGTATTTCCTTAAAACTTAAGGGTCGCGTATATCAGACTACAGTGAGGGCTGTATTACTTTACGGCAGCGAAACATGACCGATCAGAGTAGAGGACGTAAACCGCCTCCAGGTATTTGACCACCGATGTCTGCGTTCAATCGCTCGTATCGGGTGTCACCAACGAATAAGCAACGAGGAGGTTAGGAAGCGGGTGTTTGGCACTGATTGTCAAACGAGTTCTTTCGTTCAGTCCTTACACCTGCACAGACTTAGATGGTTAGGTCATGTACTAAGGATGCCAGCTAATCGCTTGCCACACCGAGCACTGTTTGCCGACGCTGCGGCCGATTGGCGTAAGGTGCGAAGTGGACAGATGATGACCTGGCGTAGACAAATGAAATCGTTCACGAAGAGGTTGGGCACTGTAGATCGGGTTCGTCTCCCGGGTTGTAGCCTTCGTGACTCAGAGAGTCGGTGGCTTGAAACTTTAGGTGAGTTGGCGGCTAACCGAGCTCAGTGGCGTGAATGTTGTCGTTGTTTGGCCGAGTTGTCTGTGAAGTGAGTGCACTTAATGACGCGGGGCAGTGAAAGCCGTAAGGAAGCTGTCTTGCTGATGACGCCTTACTTTCACTTACAGCTCGGTTGTTTGTTTGCAAGGTGTAGGCGCCTTGATGTTGTATGTCTGAATGTAGACGTAACTCTTTTTTAGTGGTTAGGTCCCCTCCCCTTCCTCTTTTTTCTTCTCTCTTCCTAAACAGGGTTTGTTTCTTCTTCTTCATGGTTGTGTGGCAGTTAAGCATCAGTGTGAACCACTGATGTATTGCTGTCTATGATGATGATGATGTCGCGCGACATTTACCCGATTATGCGTTTGTACGGGCACGCGTGCATTCGTCTTTGTTGTGATCCCTCTCAATCGCTTCGTCATTTGATGGAATTTCTGAAAATCAAAAGATATCGATATCTATTATTTTCGTTCATTCGCACTGTGGTCTAGGGTGGTTTCATCAGGCTCTTCTGATAACCACATTTGCCGATTGCGACACCATAGCTTTATTAACTGGCGATACTATTTCGTTCCTGTGTTGCGTGTAGCCGTAAACACTGAATTTACTTGATTATGTACAGCAGAATTGTTTGCGTAAATTACTCACAATACAACCACAAACGCTAACCTTAGACGACCAGCACTATCTCTCCAACACCACGGTTGGCTCAACTACCATGGACGCATTTATGCCTCTTTAATGACCATCCGCTGTCTATCTTGTCGCTGAAACCAATGTTGCAAACTGTGCACATATGCTCATTTCTTTCCAAACTCGAAAATAAAATGCCGTAACTTTTGGACGACTGCGCAGCCATACTGCGTCCCAGAATAAGTAGTAAACTCTGGGGATAGAGATATTACCGCATCACGTTAATGTGGAAATAAGTTGAACCTGAGTGGTCGCCTCATAAACCGCATATTTTGCTACTTGCCTTTCAAATACAAGTTTGCCATGAGCATAAATTTTAATATGGTATTTGCAGAATGAAGGTGATCAGATCTAAACACCAGGACCATTGGACTGACAATGATGTTGAAGTTATTATCTCATATGATAAATTGTTACACATTCGAAGTTTTCCCGGCTGGCTTTGAGGCGTTCGGTAACACCACTTGAGCCCGTGCACGAACGGCAATAGCCCCCTGGACGGATTGCGGTTGTTTCACTTTTCGTCTGGCTTTAAAACAAATATTTGCTGATAGTAATCCAAATCTCCTTAGAAACATGCTCCACCAAGTGTCACTACTTAGTAAGAAACGGCACACATGTATAATTTCAACACACCACATTTCCGACCACCGAGGCCTTGTCCGGTTTATCAGGATTTCGGAAATGCGCCGCCAGCGATCATCCATATCAATTAAGCTTCACAAAATCACTCACCAAGCCTATTTTTTGAGTTAACATTTTCCCTCTTTTTAAATCATCGCTCCGTCATTTGGACTAACTTCACTGGTAATGGTCTGAAACGGATTTGTATTACGACTGCAACGTTGGACGACCGACCTGAAGTCTTTTGGCGGAACATGCCCGCCCATCTATCATGAGGTAATGGGGGTTCGCTGTATTAACAAGATGTTATTCAAGTATGTTGTAAACGAACCGAAGGGTGAATCCCTTGCTGATTATTTTGTGTTGCTACAATGTTGGGTTGCAAATCTTTTGCTTACAGGTAATATTCTAACCTCGTAGGCATTTATCCAACCTTAACACTGGGCATCCTCACCACAAACATAGAGTGATACACACGTCCTCACACGCTTCATTTAATCCATGCAACCAGTCTCGCCAATTTACCGTTCGTCTTTTGTACTGTACGTTTCAGTTCCGTTCCCGTCCAAAAACGTCACTGACCATGAACAAACCAATCTAAATCTATCTGCCCATGGGCTTTCCGGTTAGAAAAGAACAACTTGCGTCTCAACTTTCTCATCGATCGCGGCCGCCACGTGACCGGACAGAACGGTCGTCACCGTTGCCAAACTGTCAACCTCCAGCCACTCGTTTGCTCATTTCTTAAATGCACTTTCTCTATTCCGATTTCATCATTCTTTTCGAGGTTTGATCCGATCTCGTCTGTTCGCCATCACAGGACAATTTTTTGCGCATAAACGGTAGCCGCCAGAAACGGGCTGTTATGGGTAACATCTTACTTGCATTTTGTCCCTACACTCAGTCGTTGCTAGCATTCTAACAATCCTATCTAATCAGTGTTCTCGATTTCTCTCGAATCCCGATTTTCGTATCCGTTTCGACAACTTTTTCTTTGACCATGAACAACGAACGTCACCTTATTTGCTCAACAGTCTTTTTCATTTCATCAATGTGAGTTATAACACTGCGCCAACATAAGTAAGGAACGCATAAACTATACAAAACACGGTTCGCTGAGTTTGGCATTTAGATCGCCAGTGCGTAGACAGAGGCTTAGGATGTCAGTCGTTTGAGATCCAACTACCAAGCCTGATGAACAACTGAACATTCAAGTTGCCTTAATATGAACATTACTGGTGGATTGATTACGATATTTTTCTGTCTTATAAGTCAAAAACCGCTCACATCTGATCACTGTTAGAGTTTTGCAGTCCAATTCTTTCCGAAAAAAGCGCGAGCTTGTCAGTATTCACAATTTTGTTACGATCTGATAGTCATCGAATACCAAACATAGGGTAGCTTGTTAGAGCGCCGTTTATCCAAATCACGCGTTTCTCTATATTACACCGCATTGTGCACTTTAGTTTGCAAAACTGACAGCATACTCTTAACTTACATGGTGGATTCCCGCAGACTACCAACTCCGATTGTGCCGGTAAGACGGAATTCCTCTATTATTGTGACTAATTTTGTTTGCCACTAAGTAAATATGAAACGACCGCTAGTATTCTCTCAGAAATTTATACACAAGTATACAGAGGGTAGTGGGGCGTGCAATTCTGCAACCTCCTACCAAACAATAAGTGACAAGTATTTACACACGGCTGATACAGATTGATAATCAGCGTAGAGGGAGGGGCTGCTGAGCACGTACAGTTGAGTGAGAGATGAAGATAATCGAAAATAGCAGCAAAAATAAGAGATCCACGTTGTGTTTTTACAGTGTACCAGAAGTTGATATCCGGAAAATAGTCGTGATAATAGTGGATATTCACATGTGCCAAAATCTGGGGGCGGAATGATAATACTTGAGAAGCAAGACTTGCAACAGGAAACGTTTGAGTTATGCCTTTACAAACCACAGCGATATGAATGACTGGGGTAACGAACTGGGAAATAGAAACAAAATGTAATTGAAAGCGCGTAGAAGTGCGTCATACGGATCGCCAGTGTGTCCGATAGAATGTGAGTGTGCGTTTTAGTCGTGGGGTTTTAGATAAAACAACTTGTATGTCTTTCAAGGTGGCTCGATGCACTCTGGAAGTATGTGACAAGGAGTAACTGTTCGTCGGTGGTTCTCCAGAAGTGAGGGCATGCGATAAATTGTTCATCGGAGCAACAGCGAGATTACTTTGTGAACCTTCCGATCCTGATTGTGACAGTAATACCCCAGGGGTGGGATTAAATGTCCCTAAGCGGTTAGTCGTCACCAAAGACAATCGAGCCTGATTGGCATTGTTTATAAGACAATCACGATTAGCGATTGAGCTGGCGGTTGAAGAATCTGTGAGTAGTAAAGTATTCGCAGTATCATCCGCCGCGTCGAATCGCCGCTTACGTTGTGGTCCAATCGCGTGCAGAGCAGTCAAATTGGCCTGATGTTGTTTCTCACGTTCATAGTCTTCAGTCGCAATTCGGCGAGCCATTTCGCGCATCCGAATTTGGTCGGGGTCTTCGTTCCGTGATCGCGACTGATATTACAGAAAACAGTGCAGGCAGACATCACTCATTTAAAGACGAGATATTTTACAGTCCGATAGAGTGAATTCATTTGTGTGCGAAAAAAGTGGTCATCTGAAAGTAAACTAAAGTCAAGCTATAGAATGCGTCAGTGGTACTTTTCGTCGAATAAAATAGACGTGATTAGAATACGATTTACTTACCATAATCTACATAGCGACCGAGGCATCTCGGATCTGATAAGTCAACGCTCAATAAAAGCTGTGTAAGTATCCCATTAAAGGACAGTGATAAAGTGAATGAAATAAGAAGACCGAACTGTGTGATAAATCAATAGACAGTGCAGTAGAAAGTACGCAAACGACAGGGCGTATAACATGAATAAGACTGCTGACTACTATGGGTTACGTCAGTAATCACGTCGATTTCAATCTAACTCATAAAGCGGATTTTCGAGACAAATTTATTCGTGTCGCGTTGCGATATCTCAATAACATGACGGTCAAATGGGGAGTAAGTGTAATAACAACTTCTCATTCGAAAAAGCAGCATCAGCGAAAACTCCAATATACTGATGAATTGTGGTGCTAGTCGAATGCGCAACTACCAACACTAAATGTACAATGAAAGGTCTAAAAAACTCACCTTGGCAGCCTTTAAAATAAGATCCTTTTCTAATTCCGACTGACGCATTCGATCATGCTCGTCTAGTTTCTGAAGAAACTTCAGACACTCCCTGGTAGAGTCCGTCTGTGTCAGACGGGCATCATCACTCAATCGCTCCAACCTGTGTGAGACCACAATACTCAGGCGAGCTAACAATGTGCGAACAAAGGCCTGTAAGCCATGGGACAAACAAGTGATAGCATCGTCGGTCAGATGAACGGGAGTGGATTGGTCGGCAATCAGTGTGCGTATCTGAGCCGGTGGGAAAAAAGGCTGGTCCTTTGAAGGGGAGATGACCGAACACGTGCGACCGTCTTCGCTCGTATCTAACAAGCGGTCCCCCAAACCGGGACGATCCGAGACGGTCAAGGTCGATGGAGACATTTGCAAAGTGGAACGAACACCAGCGGATATCAGAGAAGCCGCGGAATTACTAAGGCTTCCTAGTTTGGTTCTGACAAGCGATGGCACACTGGTATTGGTTTTGATACCTGATGAACTGGAAGTGATGGGAGAGGGAGCTAAAACAGGTCGGAGAGTGGGGTAAGAAGATCTGACAGCATTTGGGGTGGCAGTCACACGGGTCGTGACTACAGAAGGGGCTGCTGTTGAGGGTATGATTTGAGTTACGCTGGATGGGACAATCACAGGCCGGTGTTTGGGATTAGTTATGGAGGGTACATTGACGGTTGTAAAAGAAGCTCGCGGTGGGGCAGGGGCAAGCAAAGGAGGTTGGTTTTGCAAGGGACGATTGGGGTGAGACACACCTGTGGCGATTCCTGTGGTAGTGGGTAAGGCGGAGGTCGAATTGATCAACGTACCCACTAAGCGTGGTTGAGCACCGCCTGGGAGAGCTAGCCTGGCATTCGCTAACGTGGACGGATTTGCGTTGGATGGAATGCAAACAGAAACATTTGGGCGAACTTGTACAGCCACAGCAGCTGAGCTTGGTAGAGACAGGCCAGTAGGAGTGATGACTGAAAGTGCTACCGAATTGCAAACCCCGTCCTTAAAAAACGGCCCAGATGGAGGATTTATGTTGGGCAGACGATACACACCAGCAGCGAGATCTCTCCGAAGTGTGTCGATATTTTCTTTTACAAACGGGAGAATATCAGTGGATGTGTTTGCGCTCTTGAGATTAGCATGAAGCTGCGTACAGAAAGAATTCGCATCTAACTCGGCATTCTGAAAATGTCAAAATAAAACAGTTAATAACAGCGATTTCTGATATTAAACCACCAGATTCGAAATGAAATTCTCTAAGTCTCAATACCCAGAAATCAGTCGCATAACACAATACCGGTGCTAAAAATAAGAACACCACAAACTGAATGCATCTTCAACTGTTTTTCCGCTCATATATATATATATATATATATATATATATATATATATATATATATATATATATGAGCGGAAAAACAACCATCGAAGGAATGATCCGCAAACGGAAATCGTGATTCAAACACTAACCACCTAGTGACTTGAGAAGTCGCCCAGCTGGACAATCGGTTTGATCTGCGTAGCAACGTTCCGTTTTCAGACTACGAAAACCTACGTATGTTGTAGTATATGGTCAATGGCTGCAGCACATCATCATAGACGGCAATACATCAGTGGTTCACATAGATGCTTAACTGCCACACAACCACGAAGAAAAAAGCAAACTTTATAAGAAGAGAGAGAAAAAGGGAAAAGGGAGGGGACCTAACTATTAAAAATAGCTAGGTCCTAATTCAACATCAAGGTGCCTACACCAAGTTGTAAATAAGGCGTCACTGCTTCGCGTCATTAAACACACTCACTTTACAGACAACTCGGCCAAACAACGACAACATTCACGCCAGTGAGCTCGAGTAGCCGTCATCTCACCAGGTACGGTGATCGATCTTACAGGAACTGAACCGACTCGAGACAACCTCCAGATGAGCGGATCAGTCAAATGATTCAATTCTGTTTTTAAGACTAATAACTGACTCCAATTATGATAGATTAGTTAAATTTCCATAACCTCTATGCGAACCTTCAGAAGTTATTTTCTGTCCTTGTATGTACAGTATTGATCTTCAGGCGAATGTTCGAAACACTTGTTCACTTAAAGTGACACCTGATCATTCAGAATTTGTTGGAAGAATGGGGATGGATGATCTATGGGCATCTACATCAGGACATGGGATGACGATGTGTTACAAATGTACGTTCATTACACATTTACTGGAAAACTAATTCGGTCGATCACAATCATTGAACATGAGTGGGTGCTGTCTCGAAAAGTTACACGCCAAAAAATATCATCTGTCAAAAAACGCCGTTTAAATAGAATGTAGAATAATAGTAACCGAGAGATAATAGGCAACATAATGGGGAAAAGATAATACTGTCAGCTGACAGAATAAATGGGCCACATAAATCATAGACTTACGACCAGCGCTTGGATGAGCCGGACAACTGCGGAGTGCGTATCGGCAGCAGCAGTCCTTGATAACTCCAATAGTTGGTTTAGAAACCCGACTAGTTTAGCCACACCGGAACTAGCAGTCGGTACCGACTGAACAGAAGCGGAGCCTGTATAGGAAGCAAATAGTGTTTCCAGTCAAAAACCCATTAACAGAACGAGGATACAAACGGGAACAAACAGTGGGACACGTACCGGGAGTGTATTCAGTCAGCTCCCAAGCGTACATATCATCTGTCAACACAAAACGAAACAATGTAGGCGATCCCTTAGTCGGTTTAGTGGAACTCTATATATTCCAGCTGCCTCTTTATTGGAAGAAAATTAATGGCAACATCATATCATAGGCAATTCGTAGAACGAAAGAACGACATTGTGTTTAGACGATACGGCTTGAGCTACTTACTAAAAACGCAAGTAGGTAGAATAAACCATCACAAACAAAATCACCTAAAAGCAAAAGAGCTAGGCCACAGGTGATCAAGAGGCTTGCATGTAAAAGACTACAGCCATCGAGACTAATGCACTAATCAATCCACAATCTGGTACACTGTCAAACAATTCCAGAATCAAAACCATTTCACGAAAGTTCCAAGCAAAAGGCATACCTAAAAAACGGGCCCCGTAACAAAGTGAAGTTTGCAAACGACATCAACACAGCAGTAACCACCTTCAATCGTGTTAGCTTACCGAGATGTACGCACATTTCAAACCAACTCGATTATCCCCACTGTCTCAGCATTTCGGTTACCACGGTCCACAATCGACAGTACTTAGATGTTGACAAACATCCCGGTAATTGAAGGACAACGTAAGGCTGGGACACAGCATGCGTCAGTGTGAATGGATGAACTAGAAGATAGTTCCATAAAGGAATGTGCTATCCCGATAACGTTTTCGCTGAATGATAAACAATAAAAGCAGCACTCGAGAACAAAACGGGTTTACAAATTGGCGAAAGACTGTGATCTAACAGTTTTTCCACAGAACCTGAGATGCTTCATGTTGTGTATATGCATTTAGCACATCATTTGTGAGCTCTGATGACGTTAGACAGACATGTTGCAAAGACACTAAGCGGTGCATAACATTTATCAGATAACTGACTTCGTTAGTGAGGCGAATCTAGTGCATGTCAGTAAATATTTTTCAACTATTTTAAACGTAAATTGGTGTCATGACAGACGCAATGTGTTGCGTTATCGAGACTGATGTGGATAGCTTGAGGTGATTTGTTCTTTAAAAGCCTGCTTTGTCCTGAAGAAGTCCATACACAACTTCGATTGGATGAAACAACACTGGGGAACCGGATCACATTGGTGGACGACGGTTAGGAGAATAATGTGTAGTTTTTGTAGAAACAACTGCCGGTACCAAGACTTACTTTTGTATTGTGTAAATGAATCGTAGATAGCACACAGATAGTACTGTATACTACTGGCTGGCACTAACAACATCCTTACGTATGTTTGCTTTCAGTGTCGGACAATCAATGGCCTCTTGTGCAGACTCGAAAAGGTTTTTAAAAAACACGGCGCAATGATACTTACCCTATATTACACAAGTACACACGAATTAAGACGTAGCTCTAGCGAGACAGTACTCAGAGGTATGATCGCTCAAATTTCGTCATTTGATCAAAGATGACTGAAGCTACTAAGCACGAACCTGTCAATTACCGCTAGAGACGTTGTTCTATTGGCGAGTCGACAGTATAGTCAGGCGAAAATATAAAAAAGGCACGGGTGTTTAAACCGTGTACTCACAAGAAGTACGCGAAATGCTGTCCGTAGTTTGGCTTACATGAAAACATTTTCCTTTGACATGATAACAACAGATATTTAAAAGCAGTCGGCGTTGTATTTCAAAATTATGGTCAGCTGGAAATTCTTCAGGGTTTGTGGACGTTGCCTGTAGATCCCGTGTTTGAGGTGGCCTCAAAGGAAACTATCGGATGGATACATATCTGATGGCCGTGGGGGATGTTCCCTTGGTCCACCATGACCAATCCTTCATCGCCTGCATGTTTCACCCAAATATTCTCGTACACATGAAAATAGTGTGGTGCTGAGACATCCTGTAGGAACAAAACGTGTTCAAGCACTCCCAGTTGTTCCAGTGTATGTATGCCATTTTTCTGCAGCATTTGGAGATAGGAACGTAAATGATTATGCGAACAGAGGTGTTATCAGTGAGGTTTTTACCAAAGAAATAGACTCGACAATCTGTTTTGTAACAAGCTCCGCCCAACTCGTAGGCTTTGGGCTGTTGACATCAGATTAGGATAAACCGGTTAATGATGTGTTAAAAGTGTCGGTTCTGCACGAATCCATGCAGACGGAATATGGTTTCATCAGTAGATACTGTCGAACAGATAAGCCTTTTCAATAAATATCACAGGCGAAAGCACTCACTTTTGTCTGCATTTGACAACCCAAGCTCCTACACTTGCGCCTCCCGGTATGGCTGATAAATTTATTGTTTGAGCATATTGTGTACAACAGACTTCGCAGTGTTACATACTTGGATCAGCTGATGGACGATCTCTTGGGTCAGATTTTACAATTTGCTCGGTCGATCAAGTCTTTGCAGGTCGTGAATACTATGGGTTGTAACAAACTTCCCCATCAACCTCCGAATGGGTTCACGCGTACCCACACACTGCATTAGACCTAGTGGTCTCCTCCATAGTTTCACAACACACCGCATAAATAAAAACATGTTCAATACGCTGCTCAGTTGTTAGGTTACCGACACGTCGTCTATCACTGGCGGTGCAGCACGGTACTTCGTCCAGATCAAGTCGCGCGCGCTTACAATCAGATAAGTCCAATTAGATAAAGTATGATTTAACAAAGCCCATCATGGTTGGCGGCAACCCTTCCGGCTTAACCCATCGCATTAGCCAAAGTCAAGGGAAGCTTGCGCATAACACTCACCACAACTGGCTTGCACTCCACCGCTTGTGTTTCAGTACACAACGTGCAATTAGTGCAAACCGGAAGTAATAAGACCAGAGGACGTGTGAGTGGATGCCTTTGCGGTCCAGCGGGTCAATGTCGGTTAGTGAGATGATAGGCCATTGAGAGTGAAACCCTTATCGCTCAAAAAATAGTAACTAAAATGGCGAGATCTAAGGTGAATAGAAATATTGAAAATATAAGACAATACGTAGTTCCTTATAGGAGTAAATACCATTAAACTTTCGACAGAAGAGAGAACTAAAATTTAAAGCTGGACTGAAAACAAACAAAACACTCATCATACAAGGTACAAACAAGGCTAAGGAAAAGGAAGAAGGCCACCAAGGCTTGGCTTTCTAGGGAAAACGGGTGATCTAACAAACGACGGTGGTTGTTGCTTGATACGATCGAAAAACTGTATTTAACAAATATAACGTACTTATGTCTAATGTACTCGCTAACAAGGTATCATGAGTACGCTGAAGGCTTAACAACCCAAGACCGCCAGCGTATTCACGGTCGCGCATTCGTGGCAGCATCTTTGCGTACTGCGCGCTTGAACTCACGGTCGAGGAACTGTCACTCATTGAACCTTCGGACAACCGCCCAGATCGTATTCCTCGAGATCGTCCAGTTCAAGGCTAAGCCCTCCCACGATCTAAAATCGATATCACAGCGCGAAGGACTTACTTGGATATCTTGGCAACATAGCTTCCGCTCGCCAGGACCTCCATTATTTGTTTTCATCTGCCTCGGAATCCATTCGTCGCTCATCTCACGGACGTGACCTACCCAAGAAAGTTGATTAGGCATTGGCATAGTTTCAATCCCGATCGTGTCTGTTCGCCGATGTATTTCAGTATTTGGAACCATGTCCAACCACCGAATACCCAAGACGCCGCGGTCGAAAAGGCGGTGGCCTGCCACCGCATTTTTTTCTTACTGTGTGCAAAAAGTGCACTGTCATCTGCAAACAACGGCAGGTACATTGTGGAAGTACCAGAGCCAATACAGGGAGACGGAACGTCCAATATTAAACGGGCGGCCGTTCGAGCGGTATTCAACTTTAACATTCTCCTCAGAGTTCTGAAGAGCAAGTATTAGCATTCCAGTCAAGTATGGACTAAATAGGGTTGGGGCAGAGACACAAACCTGCTTCACGCCAGTGACAATTTCAAAATCGTCAGAGGTCGACCCACACGACTGCACCTTGGTTTTCATATCTACACGTAACAGTCTAACTGGACTGATGAACTTATTTGGACATCCAAATTTACCAAGCACCGTTCCCATCCCTTACGGTTCACGGAATCAAACGCCTTGGTGACATTCTTGAAGACGGCAGACAGCAGCTGGTTGCATTCACAGCACTTCTGGAAATGCCAAGCAGCGAATGCCATGTCCAGTGTAGTGTGACTCATCTGAAATTCACACTTCTCCGCGAGCACTGGTTTCCAAAACTTTCACATTCAGTCGGTTCACCAGGACACTTGCTAACACCTTCCCAGTGCGGCTCAGAAGAATAATGTTGTTTTCCTTACTACCATTACCTTGAAACAAAGGTACTATTACAGTATCCTTGAACTCTTGGAGGACTGCTTCCTGTTCCCAGATTGAATGAATCAACTGGAGCAAAACACGATTTAAAACCAGGCTGCCGTGCTTCAGAAGTTCTTCAGGCATCTCTTCTTCGCCTGCAGTCTTTCTGCTTTTCAGCTGTTCAGGAGCTCTCTCCACCTCTGCAAAATCTGGAGCGAGACCAAACGAACCTTTGACGTCATGTTGCCGCAGGCTATTCACGGCCACCCAATCAACGGTAGTCGGTCAGTTTAGTAGACTACCATAGATGTTTGCACCAGACTTCCACGACATCCTCCGGCTGAGTGCATGAAAAGCTAGAGTCCACGTCAATCAGCGCCGAGGCAGATATGACAGGTGAGCTAAGAATAGCCTTAAGCGGATGGTAGAACCCGTGCTGTCAGCAGCGACGTAACTCTGCATTAATTTTTCATGTTTTTCCTACCAATTGTCCTTGATTCCACGAAACCGATAGGCGAGGTAACGACGAACACTTCGGATTGTGGAGTATTTGATTTCGTTGTCTGAGTTCATTGTGGGAACATTAAACGCCTCATTCTTTTCATGTGGAAAGTTGCAGTCCGGGTGCTTTTGGCGCTGGACATCTATCGTCTCGATGGTTGCTGCTGCGATCAGTTCCTCTAGATGTTGCCACAAACAGTCAGAAGTAGTGGATATGGAAGTATTTTTCAGACAAGCGGCATCCAAACCTTTAAACTGTGCTCATTTTTTGATTTCCCTGTGTTTAAAACCCAACTACCACTAATGTTGGGGGGAAGCTAGGATAAATGGGATTGTAAGCCTATGAGTCATACAACATTCAGCCCCGCGCATCACTCGCGTGAGACACTACCCGAATGTTCCACTATCGAGAGATCACGTAATCAAGCAAACGGTGACCACTTCGTGAGTCATTCCATGTAGTTATATCGCTTGCGTCCAGCTAGAATCGAGTGCCAGTGATAGTCAATTCGTGAATATAACACAGGCGGAGTGGACAATCGCCGTTTTCATTGGCTACACTAACATTCTGTGGTCTGCGGACACCCGGTTAGGCTGCTGAGTCGCACACAACTACCGAGCTGAAGTCACCCGGAATCCTCGGAATCGAGCGAACTACGCGAATACAAATACACACTACGGAGTACTTACGCAACAAAATCACGATACACACGGTTGAATGAAACGACGTGACAAAACCTGAGAAACAGGTAGACTACAAATGCCTTAGTAGCAAATACAACTGGTCAGTATGCATAATAAATATGCATTGTCGACCGGAAGCGAAATTGCTTTTTGTCTGGTTGCTCCCCTTTGACCAATCTACTAGAGTAAAGCCTGGAAGGGCTAAAGTCTTAGTCAACATAGCCCTTGAGTTAAAAACAACGCAAAAACCTGACCATATACACACAATTTAAGACGACGGCAGGTACCGAACATAAGCAGCAAAGACAGGCATAGACACACAAGCACCTTCAACAATAACAAACGTCCACGTTAACCACATCGCTGTTATATGAACTACCAAGCTGGTGGTTAAAACGACCGACTAACGAAGCATGCATAATTGTGACATTTGCTTAATCTCAGGCTGATAACAGCCAGAGAAGACACCAGATGCAAAATGAACCAGAGCGAACACAAACATAATCAGCATCCAAAATACACGAGTTAGCACCGATGGGGCTGGTCGCAAAGTACATCTAAGTCATGACACCAGATGCCATCGCTCGAAGAGTGACACGCCGCCGAGTCAGCAATTCGAATTCATGAGCAATACAACGGCAGCGGCCAGAGTCCGAAAATTGTAGGACATGATCACAGTTAGACAAACAGAGAAAACGAACTGGTCACCCGAAAGGTCATAGGTCTGATCTGCGTTCGGCGAAATGAAAAGATCAAGCTTAGGCCCAAAATAGATTCATTTGCACTTTCAGTATTTACAGCCTTGAGAAATCAGCTAGTAAAGAAGCACATTACATGCAGGGAGTACACTAGGTCCTCAAGTAGGCCCAGTAAACACGTATAACGATATATCATCCTAGGTTATAAACATCCAACTAACCCGTTTTAGCATCACACTCTACAAATGACGTGTTGAATGCGTATACACAACATGGGGCGTCTCAATTTCTACATAAAAAATGTTGGATTATAGTCCATTTGAAAACCCGCCATGTTTGCGGGTGCGGCTTTTATCGTTTGTCGTTCAGCGGAAATTCTGACATGCGTAAAAAAAAAAAACAACAGTAAAATGACGTCCGTTTGAAAGACGTTCGACACAAGTAATACGAATAATGTGACTGAAGGCGAATAACGTTTAGGTTAAATCGAGAACTCTGTTAGGAACGTGAAACTGAATCTAATAACTTACGCGCTAGATTAGGTGGTCCGGCTATAACCCCGTTCGGCTGACCTGTAGGAAAACCGCGCATCTGTAGCATGTTCGATTGGTTGGCACCTCCTGGTTTCGGCAGAACATAGACGGAGTTGACCATTGGTGGGCGTGGGTACTTTAATTAGAACCGAACACAGGTTGGACGAGGTACAAAATTTTAAATAGGATGACGAAGATCAAGAAAAATTGCACAAAAAAGAATGTCTCGAGTGAACGAAAGTGAAACTAACCACCAAGCTCGTTTTACAGCTATCATGTCAAATTAAACGTCGCACATAGACGGGAAGTTGACCAGTAAACTGAGTCCTCAGTTCTATTTTTATTCATTGTTTAGCAATGTTTGAAACTATCGGAAGGCCAACATAAAGCTTAGACATCAGTAGACAGGTCAAACTAAAAAGCGAGTCAGTCGACATAAAGGAGACTGGAAATTGTGACCGCATTTGTGGAAAACAGTTATGTTACACCACATTTCATTACCAATGTATTCATATTCTACTAGATCTGCCGTCAGGTCAAAGTTGAAAAGATAACAGACTCAAACTTCGTGCTTAGTAGAGGCCAATGACTGTACACATTCTTGTCATTATCATCGACAGCAGTACATCAGTGGTTTTCACTGGTGCCATGAAATAAAAAACAAACCCCGTGCAGGAAGAAAGAAAATGGAGACAGGGAGGGACCTAACTACCGAAAAAGTAACTACGCCTATATCCGAACATTCAACATCAAAGTGCCTATACCCTGCAGATTAACAACCAAGCTGTAGGCAAAAGCAAGGTGTCATCAGCGAAACAGTTTTCTTACGGCTCTTACTGCCCCACATCATTAAATAAATTCACTTAACGGACAACTCGGCCAAACAACGACAACATTCGCGACACTGAATTCGATTAGCCACCATCTCACCTAACGTCCCCAGCCACCGACTCTGTGAGTCGCGAGGGCCCAAACCCAGGAGACGAACCCGAACTACAGTGGCCAACCCTTTCAAGAACGACTTCATTTATCTACGCCAGGTCATCATCTGTCCATCCTGCACCTAAAGTCAGCCGACCGCAGCATCGGAAAACAATAGTCGGTGTGGCAGACGGCTAGCTGATATCCTTAGTATATGGCCTAGCCACTTAAGTCTGTGTAAATGTAACGATTGAACAAAAGAACTCGCTTGGCAATCACGATCAAGAACCCGGTCCCTAACCTTATCTGTGCTTATTCATTGGTGCCACCCGACGCCAGCAATCAAACGCAGACATCGGTGATTGCAGGGGAAAGTCTATTCACCCTAAAACGGCCTCTTTTTCGAGATATCTTCAAAAACTTAGTGATTGTGAACTCTATTTTATCGCGCCATAACGTGTTAAAACTTAATTTTGACGCAAGTTCTTCCTCCGTCCTTGATTCCCCCATTCCACTTTTAATGCATCAATTCAGGTGGGATTCTTCAAGACTGTTCAAAGAGTATATATACGCAGACGCTGGTCTGTTATGTTGCCTTTCGGTTTAAGAGCAAATACATTCTCGACTGAAGGTCAAAGTCTTCTATCTTCTTCTGGAGTTTTCGGGTATCGTTGCCATCTTTGCTACGTTTCCGTGATTCGTATATTCGTGAGCCAGTCATTCCTCGTTATCGCTGACCAGTAGGTCATACCAGTGACCAAATACCTGAAGGTAGCTCACGTCTTCTACCCCGAATGGTCAGGTTTCGTAGCCGCAAATTAACACAACCATCATTGTTGTCTTACATACGCGGCTCTTAAGCCCTAGATATATGCCTTTTTGTCGTCAGAAGTGTCCCCAGATTAGCGAATACCATCCCAGCCTTAAAAATGTGCATTTCTGTTTCATCCTCTACGCCTCCGCCGCCACCGATGCGGTTTTCGATCAACGACTTCTACAGCTTTATTATTCAACATTAAATACTGGTCACATCTTTGTCCGCACCCCCAAACGGAATTGGGGTCAATGAACGTATAGCAGGCCAGCGCACTGATCACCGATTCGTCAATCATACCAAGTATGACCAAATAATCATATCTATGCATTCATTCGCACAACGTAGACGTGCATAAAGTACTGCTCTACGGTTGCTGATCGCATCCATGACACGCAGGATGTGTTTCCGACATTTGCTTGCCCAACGCCATCTATGTAGTGGAGCCGCCATGTGGCAATTATGACGTTGCATGAAATCCAATGATTTGAAGGTGATCCGAAATCATATTGGTCACTTATAAAGAAAATGCAGATCGCGGCCGGAGGAAGGACGGCTGGCAATCAAACACGACTAACTTACTTGATTCAGCTTTGCTACGACCTGGCCGAAGCCGCCATTCAACACTGCACTGTGCGGGATACAGACGAGGGTCAAATACTAGACAGGAAAATTCTTCACAAACGTTTCGATCAAAACCACACGGTCTCCTATTGTTTCACAGATCAGCTTTTGAATCGATTACGTCTGGAGGCTCGACAGCTTTGATTTACCTGGCCCAGCAAATACGCGTTTGTGACGCCATGCTCACACAGCTGAAATACTACTGCGATCTAAATGCTAGTAAGACCATTGACACAATTGTAAAGAGGCGTCTCTCTCATCTTCGTTTTAAACGGGCTGAGGTAGCTAAACGACGGCCCGTCGGAACGGTGAGCCTTGATTGTTTCGGGAACGCAAAAACGTAGCCCGTACAAAGTATGATGAAATTGCGTCAGACATCAAGTCTGAAATTCGTCGGAAAGGTTGGAATGTGTGACTCAATGATGTCGGCCTAAAAAGAATATGCATTCGGCGCAAAGTGAAAATCGATCTGTCACTAACCAGCCGACTCTTCTTATTCATTGTTCCATTTGCGGTGATTCGCAGTACCCCGACAGATGTGCCGAGATTCTGACAAGGACTGTTAGTGGGATTACGTAGAATACCAGGACGCAAATTATGTTGTGTATCCGAAAGCCAATCATATAGCAGCCAATTGCAGATGGCTGCACATCCGAAAAATGTGATGGATGTCACCATTGCTTGCTGCACTTTGACGCACCTGTTTCCATTTCAACTACCATTACGAAGCATCATTTAACAATGCTGCTTCGGATCACCTTAACAGCAACGCACGTCAACAGCTGAGCATCAATGGGAACCACTGATGTACTGCTGTCTACGATGGCGATGAAAAACGCCCGTCAGCCGTCTTCAGGTAACGTTCGCAATTATACTAGTTGTGATGCGACAGGCAGGACGTATCATACATAATTGTGCGTTCTTGGAGAATGGATAAGATGTCATTCTTATTCGGGATTCGCCAAAACGACTTGCACTGAACACTCCCAATGAATGCAGTGTGTAACACTTGTTCAAATGTTCCCTTTACTCACCACCTACTCCCATTCAATAAGTAATGTTGACTGATGACAATTATGTTCAGATGAACGTCGCCTGGGTTGCCATCCTGAATGTAGACACTTACCTATATTCGACCACTGTATGCCGAAATCAGTCTTGAGACGTACCATTTCGAACGCGTGACATTTCACGCTTATTCTATATGTATACACCCGTATGCATTTACCGATATATGTGCTTCTCCTTGGACCTGACTTGACGAATATATTAGTCGGCGTCTAACTCAAATTTAGGGACAAAAAAGTACTAACTATGGTGGACATTGGGGCTACGCTTCATCAAGTATGAGTCCCAGAAAAGGATCGTAACTATCTGCGGTTTTCATAGCAGCTAGAAGGTAACTTGAACGAGCACCTTTAAGACATTCGCATGCGCTCATCTGCTTGGTGCCTCCTCTTCCCAAACTGCGCCAACCTTGCACTGTGGCAAACCACTGCAGACAACTGTGAACATTATGACTTGGATGTCGTTCAGGAGAAGTTTCTACTCTGGTTAATCATTCAACGTATGAGATGTGATAAAACCGCATAGATTCGTCGGACAGCTAAAGGACATACTGAGTAGGGAAGGATTTAGAGTGACGAAATGGATGAGTAATGATCTGCAGCTCTTGTCAGTGCTGCAAGAGAGCGATTGTGAAGCCACAATTCAATGTTCAAGCCTACAAAATTCAGAAGACACGCGGCGTGTTATGGGTTATCAAAAATAATGCCTATAAGTTTCAAACTAATTCAGTACGTATGATACCCATCGGAAAAAACTTGCTATCGTTTGTCTCTTCTATGTTTGGTTTACCCGCCTATACAGCATCTATAACTAACTGCGCAAGACATCCTATAACGCTCGTGCAAACTTAAATTAAGCTAAGATGACAAGGCACATGGTGATGCGCTGGAATTGTGAAACCGATGATTGGATGCTTTATCTCATCTAGGGCGAATATCAACACCGAGACACATCGGATCCAATGAAGCTGACTCATATGCAGGTATCCGTTTGCACGTTTTCAATGATGCCTCAGAAGTCGGTTGTGGAGCAGTACCCTATTTACTCATAACAAATTTTCAGCATGTCATGTGTTGCCATATTATCATGGCCAAAGCTCGTGTTTCTCACCTCCGCATGGCCGGCGTACAACGATCAGAGCTGGCCACAGTAGTTTTGGAAGTGAAATGATCGAACCATGTATAATGCGAATTAAGCAGACCAATCTCGTCCAGCACATTTCGAGCCGATTCTATGATTGTGCTCTATAGCAGTCGCAACACAACGAAAAGATTCCCGACGTATTTTGCAAACGAACAGGACTATTAACATCACATTCCTTCCAAAACAACGTCGTCACATTTATACAATGCAATCCGTCAGATAGTGTCGAGCGGCATTCTTGCAGACGACTATCAGAAAATTGTTTGACGATAAAATGGCCTTATTTTCCTCTACAAAGATAAAGCCGATTGGCCTAGCGTCGTGAAAACGATGGATTTACCGACCGAATCCCCTATCACCAACTGTAGAACATCTATAATCAAATGTCCTCGCGAAACGAACACCCTCATTTCCAGGTTTAAAGAAGGATATCCTAGGGTCAAGCTATAGCACAACTTCACATGACTTCCAAGGAACAGGTGATGCCTGCAAATTAGGAGAAATAAACGAGACAGGTCGTCTTTCTATCACCGAACTTCAGAATGCCTCAAATGAAATCATACGGCTGATACAACAATATCTGTTTTTAAAAGAGGGTCTCAGTATCCGAGACAAGTCCAACAAATACAAAAATAATAAGAGAAGCCTACTGAGCATATTCAGTCCTATGCTAAAACTGAACCCATTCATGCTGAAAGGTCTATTTGTGCCGGCGGCAGACGACAAAAAGCAAACTTGTCTTTTTTGACTGAGCATTCATTAATACTATCAGCGAAACATTCCGTTATGTCACAACGAGACTTGACCATGCCGCGGTGTGATGGCCTGTGCATCTCGATGACCTATTGGGCTAAACTGGACGATGTGGCCAACACACCGATAGAGTCACTCATGCCAGGCAGGCCAATAGGTAGAGGTTTGACGAACCAGTCTCCTCGTCCTCCGGGTTGGGGACTGGAAGAAGGTTGACATCTTTTTCCGAAAAATGTACCTGTTCTGGTACACTGCCACCCACCCGCTGCCTTGCGGTACAGGTTTTTGAGCCAAAGGCTTCGGTTGAAAACCCTAATCGTTCTCCTGTCTAGGCCTGGGCACCCTGGTAGTATTTCAGCCCACACACAACCATGAATAGTCACAACACAAGTAATTCCATACTGCATCGCCCGTCTCGCAGTATAAACCGGGTCGCCCTATCTGCTGCATACAGCAGGGTGGATAGGCGAAAACATGCTACTGCTGACCCCTCCCCCAGTATCCTATCAAATTTAGTTCTCAGGCCCCTCCCGACCTCCATTTCTGATAACTGCTCTACAGGTCCGACAATAGATAAAGCTAATCCTAGTAACACTGAGCCGGTGAGCTCCGTCTCTTGCCGTTCAGTCTCAGGCCTCCTTCGTCCCTTGCTTAGACTCAGAATGCGAATTAATATAGGTGCTTTCAACACTCACTCTAGACTAGATAGGTCAACAGGTCGCTCTTGCACGAACGTTAGACTTATTGCATGTCGATGTCTAGTGTAGCTCAGAGACTAGAATCCAGGACAGTAGTCAACGTATAGAACTAACAGCACCCGCATTGTCTACCCGATACTGGTTATACACTTCGGGTGACTCCACAGCCCCTGTTACAGGTCAGGCTGGAGTGGGTATAGTTTTCAGGACGACGATTGTGGCCGCATAGATAGACTGGATCCCTGTTAACAGTAGACTTTGTGCCGTCCGCCTGGCAGGTTCAATAAAGACCAGCTCTAGACACCCGACCTATACTGCTACCTTGGCGAGGTGGTCGGGCTTGTGTACTGTTTTGATCCGGCGGGCTATGCTGACTAGGACTCCGGGC
>JTDE01020907.1:9779-32749 GCA_014338405.1 Paragonimus skrjabini miyazakii | reverse complement strand
ATATATATATATATATTATATATATATATGCGTCACCTTCTTACAACGATTTACGCAAAATGTCATACCAGCGTTATAAGAACTCAACCACATAAGCGGATGTAATTTAAGAACATACATGAGGGGCTGGCTGTTGGGTCTACTCTGATAGGTCGATAACGAAGATGGGTGAATGGTCATCGTTATTTCTGACGGATAGTCAAAACTAGCTTGTTTTTACGTAACAACAGGTGCAATGCAGTTAAAGTTTGAAAGTAGCCAGAAGTTTAACTTCCGTGCGAATGAATTTGCATCGATCTCGGAAGTGAAAATGTGCTGTCCGTAGTTTTCCTAAGAGTCTGTCTGGATGAATTTTAATAAAAGAAGACAGTCGTCAACAAAACAAGCGCGCAGCCTACGAACTGACAGTCAGTACAACAGCGAATTTTTGGGAAATGAAAAACACGGTGACGCTGGGTATTTCGAAAGGAATCTTTCAAAGTACGTTAAGATAACGTTTGTAGTTTGACTACTGAATTATCAGACAATCAATCTATTTTAATCCTGAGGACACTGCATCCTTATGGTTAGCGGGGCCTGGCGTCTCTTGGACATCTCAGTAACAATAGGTGGATGTTGGTAGCTAGTAGAACTTGAAGATTGACGGCTCAGGTGCGTGCATCTGGTGCTGACCTTATTTTAGAGAGTGTGATATGGTGGTGATGAATGGTGGTTTGGGATGCATTCGCAGCTGTAGGCATTGGTAAACTAGTTGTACTAGATGGCGGATCGTATTTTACTTATGTCATGTGTTTCAACAAGACTCGTATTCCAACAGGGCACTGTCTCAATTCATAAAATGTGGTTTCTGTTTCACGGATTACGTATGTTGAACTGGCCAGCCTGTAGCCCTGATATGAACTCGGTTAGAAGCCTCTGTGAAGGTGTTAAGCTATAAAACTCTGCGACTGAACTGGACTCAGCTGGAAGACTAGAATAGTTGTACTCGGAATCCAGCCATCGTCTATTCTCTCTCATCAAGAGCCTACCAGAACACCTTATATGACAGTTTTTGATAAGAATGGATAGAACATTCTTGTGTTATCCGCCTGTGAAGGAAAATCTCTCCAGCTGGACTTGTATCTCTATGGGGACTGTTGTTTGTTTTTCTCTCATTAGGGGTTTTCCAGGATATACACATTCTTATTCTATTCCGTTGATTGTTGATCTCTTTTAACACACAAACTAGATACATTAGGTTCAGAAAGAATATCAGTGTTAAGCCAGATCCAGGTGGTGAAAAGACGAAGTTGCATGTTTTCGATATTTCATCATCAGGTCGAGCACAGCTCAGGTATTCGTGACCTAGTCGGGGAATTACGTGTAATCTTAAAATGTGTTACATAAGACGAACATGACATGATGGTGATTGCCTTATTATGTGATAGAAGATTACGTAGTACGTGTAGTTGAGCTTCGTCCACCTTAGTTAGTAACGCATAGCCACGACACGTTCAGGGTTTCTACAAAGTATTTAATGCACACACGAAAATAGGTAATTCGCATGGGTTGTGATGTCCCCAGCGATGACCAGAATGTGACTTTGGGTCTGTTTTGTATGAATCCCATAAATTTTGCGATTCGGACGGTGGTGGTAGTCTTTGTTTCAACAAATTATATCTTTAACATTGTCATTCTCTTAACGTTCCGTCAAAGTCACCTACTTGGTCATCTGAAGAAGAGAAACATTGACTGCCCTGTTAACTTATTTCGATAACTCCGTATTCAAAAATTTTCGATCAGTTTCAACTGAGTGGCCTCATTGAAGCTACTGTACAATATATCAGTCACTGGAAAGAGGTTGGGAATTCTGATCGTCAACTATGTATGTATGTATGTATGTATAGTTACTGAACTTTAACCAGTTGGTTTACATTTATTTTCAACCCCACGCTTCTAGGTTGTCCAAATCCGTCAGCTGAAGTCGGCCTTCACTGGCTGCTGCGCTACCGACGACTCATACTCCATCAGAATCTATTCAGCTCGACATCATCTGGGCCGGACTCTTGCCCTTTACGGCGACCAGAACCCGGATCTATGGGTCCCACCAACTTTACTGTCTCACCTGAATCGTGCACGACTAATTGGTTGGCTGGACAGCGGAATTCGTTTGTTCTTAGTTTGGAATCCGGACAGTTTACGTGCGGTCCTAGTCCACACGGTGCCGGTAGTCAGATCGCTGCCATGTTTGCTAAGGTGCGCGAACTGTTAACTAAACGAGACTCGAACGGCCCTCGTCTACTGAGTCTGATCACAGAGGAATTGTTGCGCTATCCAAAAATTCCGGTAAGCTGGATCGCTATGTGTGTGCATGTGTATTTATAAACTGTTCAAGACTATTGTTCATTTCAAAGCGATTGAAGCCATTTGTCTCAGTTGACAATGCATTCCACCACCATCAGACAACGTATTCACAACGGCGATTTGTGGAATTCTTTGTGTTACTTCCATTAGCTGCTACCTTTCCTCTTTCGTACAGACCGAAATCGGTTGACCGTATGCGGTTGGCTTGTAAACCAACGAGCGTATCTATGACCTCAAAAGGGGTCGGAAAGTATTTTGCATACATTCGGTCACAGTGACCGCTGTTTGAACCTCTATGGGGTTTCATCAGTACCTTGTGCATCAGGGACCTGCGTATAACCATCGAAACGGTGAGTTGCCGAACCACAGTTACAGGAAGTTATGTTAGATGCTTCTTCTGACTGTTGTACATTTTTATTGGCTGTCTCACATATCCCCCTACAACTTCGGCGACCGCGACCCCGTCGTCTAGTGGGCAAGTGACTGGGCTACTATTATGACAATTGTTTATGAATCGCTGATTTGTTTTGTGCTGGTGAGACTCAGCAATAACTGAACAGCTGTCCGCCACTTCCCTGTTGGCAATTGGGACCAGCTGTTCATAAAACTCGGTTTTTGTTATTCACTTCGACACCTTTAGGATATGGCTTCCGAAATATTCTCATATTTAACTGATTAACTCTTTTAATTCGCTCGTTTTGGCTCTGTCCTTTGAATTTTGCTAATTTCCTAAACGTGGCCTGTTCGCGACGAAGTGTGTTGTGCTTGGCTATCGTTGTCTCTATCAAGTGGGTGATCGTGCTCATCAGCGCGTATTCCGAAACGCTGCAGATCAGTTGATCAATTGATCACGCTGTATTGCTCGCGATGGCTAAGTCCAGTATTCCGCACGCCGGTCGAGCACGAGGCGTTATATACTGCGACTACCAACAGTTGAGTAAAAGCGCGCGGTAGTCAAGCGACAGCGTGGTCACGAAATTTGTAGATCCGGACTGTTTCAGTGAGTAAAATGGATGAGAGTCACTTGCCCGGCTAGCGTCCGTAAATCGCTGGTCAGAAACACTATCCAAGATGGTAGTGTGCCGCAGTCAATGACATCCACGTTCGTCCTATATCTTGTTCTTCTGCCTTGTCTTGTCTTCTCATATTTTATGCGTTGTAATAAGGTTTTCTCTCAGGTTAGTTCAAGTGGTTGTTGTAATGAACAATGGCCCTGGCTGGAATACCTTCTGGTCGGGTTGTTGGTCGTCGTGACTGAATGGGGATCGTTATGGTCCCTTCGTCGAGTTACATTTTGATTGCTTACATGCCGTCGGAGTATTCCTCTTCTTACGAAATTAGCCGCACGTTTTCACTGTTTTGAATTGTGATGGTCCAAAGTAATGACTATTCCAAACACTTCACATTCTCTCTCTTCGTTTTGGGTATTTACAACACGTTTACATTTATACATCAAGTACTCCCAATGCTTCCAAAATGTGACGTTTTGGGAACACTATGCTAAATCACCTACGGTAATTTCGTTTTTTCTTACATTGGTTTACAGACGCTCAAGTCCAGACGTACTCATCGTGGCATAGAAATGCCCACACGCGTTCACAGTCTATCTCGTTCCGCCTCCGTCCAACAAATGCCCACGTTTCAGCTGCCAACCGAACAATCTCCGTCAGCCACCAATCCGGCGTCAATCGGCTCCGGTCCCAACTCTAATCAGCTACCCGGTTGGACCGCACGGTTGTGGGAAGAGGTGTGTATGTTGTGGACCTGTGTCGTTCTGAACCCGGACTGTAGTGCGGACACACGGCGGAATTGGCGCCATCGTCTTATTCATTGGACTCGAGCACATCGTTGTCCTCGAGACGAAGCCTATGCAGTTCCTGCGCACTACTTTGCTTCGTTACGTGACCCGAGTGAGTTAGAGGATGAAGGTGCTGTTCAAGCATCCACTGGTCATAATCATCAATTCCAACAACAGCAGTCACAAAATCGCCCTGTCCGACGTGCCGCTGTTTTCCAGCTCCCTCTGGAAGTCAGTTTTATGTCTTGGGATGATGATTGTTTGCGTCAGTTAATTGGGTTAGACAGTCATAAACGCATCAAGAATGACCTGGTGGACTTGTATGAAGACCAAAACGATCTTACGTCTGCATCAACTATCCACATGGTCGATGTAGATGATAACTCGACGGATTTGTTTAGACGACCCACCTTTGGTACTCCTCGACGTCCAGTCGCAGCTAACCGCCCACAGTCTGCCAGCTCGGTTCACTCTTCATCTTCATCTTCCCTCTCCTCTTCTCCCGCTCGTGATTGTCATTGCCCTTATTGTGATCTCACCTCACCACTGAACGAGCCGTTTCCGTTGCTTTGTCTTCGTGTGGCCGCATTGCGCGCAAATGGCTATTTCACCCAAGCCCTACGATTAGCCGTATTTGTGAGCCAACGTCTCCTCCGTGCTTTCAAAACCAAAGTGTCACACGTCAACTCCATGGTTCATCACAACGGGGGTCGCAATGTGACACAACCACAACCCCCACAAAACGTAAATTTTGGTTACTCACCCTATCCCCCTGCATACTATCCTCATCAGCCTTATGCACCAGTCTCTGGATCACAATTAAATGATACTCCGGTGCGTCGTACACTATTCACGCCCAATGGCTCGGGCGTTCGACCTGGTGGTCCAATTCTTCACGGTGGTACAACATATGGTCCATCACGATACACAAATTTGAGTGAGTTGACCAAATTTAAAGCTTATGGGTTTGCTTGCGCTGTTTTGTATCTATTGCTTGACAACTAGGTCTGTGTTTGCTATTCCGTTTTGAAGCCAATTAACCGTGTTTATTTTTTGAACAAGGAATACAAGCCACGTGCTTTCATGTAGCCTGGCACCCCGTCTTCCTTGTTTAGTATGTTTATCGGAAAGTAAGATCTTTTTGAATCACTGTGGTCTGAATTGTCACGGTCTTCTCGTCATTGTTACTGAGTCGAAGATGTTCTCGGGCGTCGTACCGGAGTCCATTGCGGTTACTAGTCTCTTTAATGAATCTCGTTTTTTTCTGTTTCTCTTCCGTAACCTTTTTTGTTATTGCCCAATTTACCTTTTTGCTGTTGTGGCAGGCGACCGTTCGAAGCACATCACAATCTAATCTGCCTCAAAGTCCTTTATATATTTAAGGGATCCTGAGGCGGACTAGATTGCGATGTGATTCAAACAGTGCGTAACTTGTGCTTTTTGTTGTTTCCCACATCCGGTGAATCTTACCTGAAGTTCCATGTTTCTGCTAACCTGTGCTATGAGTCGACCTTCAGCCAGATATAACTTTGATTTACGTTTTCTCTTCTTTTGTTCACGTAGCAAACATGCTTTCTCCACCGTCGCCTATGCCAACACACGGGAAGTATATGTCAGCTTCCAACTGCCTTCCACACCACCCTTCTTCTGTCTCTCCACCGGTTTCCGTCACACTTTCCAGTAGACCCGGTTCTCGAAGACATGTCATATCTCCTGGTGCTAGTCATAGTCCTGGGCCGACCATGTGTTCGCTCGCATCCAACTGGATTTCACATAACCAATGTCCCGGCGTTCAAGCTCATGTGTATAAAACTCACCCACCTCCGTTTGGTGGTCATGCTTCCCAAACGTTTGCTCATCAACTCCATGGCTCTTATCCCGGCTTATCTTCGTCCGCTTCCATGTCTCCGTTTCACTCGCACTTCCAATCCAAGTACCCCGGTCTGTCCTCGTCATTCCGCTCCCCACCGATGAACAGCGTGTCACCCTATTTAAACAATCAACCAGCCTATGGTTCCGGTTCGTTGTTTCCACCCTCTCGGCCTCTTGGTTCGCCGAAGGTGCCTGGGCGGCCGCCGATTTCCTACCACCCTCCCTCGCTACCTCCACCTCCCCCACATTATCCACATACTCACGCGACACGTGCGTCCGCCTCTTCTCCATGTAACAATGACACTCAGCCAGAGCACATTACACCCTTATCCGGAACAAGTTCTACCGCATGTCCCAGTCATACGGAATCAGGTTGGGTAGGTTTGCCCGGACGGCCGCTGATCTCCCTTGTTGAGTGTTTGCTGGATGCCGCGGCCATGGTGGTCGAATCATCCGGTCAAGATCGTCATTTGCGTTCGCATTATCAGTCGATTATCGATGCTCAACCATGGAGTCAAATGGAATCCGCGTCGTTCTATTTGTGCCTCTCCGTGAAGGCAAGTTCATGTGGCTGGTACCCCTTTCCGTCATTAACGTATGTGAGATACTCCTGCCATCATCAAGTCAAATAAGTGTTCACCTAATGCTTAACGCCTCCCCTCACATTTGTTTGCGTTGAACGCATTGGCATACTCATAAATTGCTGTCTACTTGCATTTTTTTCATCAGTAGAGTTTGCGGTTTTCAACTAATGTTTTATCAGCTAGGTTCTGTATTTAACTTGCTATTCAGTCTGCTTAATGAGGTCCCCAATTTCGTGCACGTGGTTTCGTGGACAACGAACAGGCTTTATGTTCCCCGTCATTCAGTCAGTCTTCATCCCGACTGGAGTTGTGTGTGTGTTTACTGTTTTCCGTTTAGATCTGACCTCTGAACATGTGGGCTGATATGCCGTCGGACGAACGGCACACAAACACACATGCACACTGTACCTGCTGTGCGTTGAATAGGCGTGCGACCGTTAAAAGTCGAAATCAGGCAATCTTGGAACGCGACGCAGCTTTCGGAACAAAAACAATGATACATTCAATGTGTGTCTACAGTCAGCGGATGTTGGCACTGTAAGGGGACGTCGCGACACATGGTCCTAATTGGCACTTGCAGTGTGCTTATACCATGAGATCAATTTCTTAATGTCTAACGCGGTTTCGGACGTACTGATGGACTATTTCAATGATATCCCTCTCATTCTGTCTCATACCGTTGACAGGCTCACGTTCATTTTATTTGCGAATACTAATGGTCGTGCGTGCTGAGTCCAACATCGTTAATCTGTTTTTACTGGTAACAATTTCGTGGGAGCCAATTTCAGTTTTCTTCATGTGCTTACTTTCCGGCAAACGTTCTAACCTGCACTATACACGTATGGTAATTAGTTTGTAAACGAGGCGGGGTTTAGTATTGTTTATTATTGGTTTTTCTGTTTTCTCATCTCTGTATATTGCTCTGAGCTAGTCGGTGTTTATGGATCTACCTATATACCTTGCGTGTTTGTCACCATAGTCACATGCAGAGAGCTGCATTTTATTGTTAGATTGCCCAACTACAGCTTGACTCCGCGTTGTTGACATGGATAGCCACTGTGATTGCTCCTGTGAACCATTGTGTTGTATGGTATCATGGTATGACAGCATTTAGGCTGAACACCTGTTGCCTCATTCAGTTTAATAGTCACGAACTATTTTGCCGACACATCCTTGTCCTTTCGCCAACCACGTGCGTGTCCAATAAAAAAAGTCTCGGTTTTTACGTTGTGCTGTGAACAGATCACGATTACATAGCAGTGACGACTGACCCAGATTTCCCTGTCTGTGGAGTTGCGTGCGCACATTTTTTCCACAATACTGTTCTTTTGGGGGACTCATGGTTCCAAAGACCAAAATCCATCCAGTTATTTTGCCACTGTTGCTTGTTCCACAATTCACTGGTTCATTGACTGAATTCATCTAGGTGATTCCTGAACTTTTCTCTCACCAATTTGGCGCGCACACTTTGTCGAGCAAATACCTATGGATAATGAATGATTGCGAATTCAGTAAACCACACGCGCGTGTGTATACTATCATTTTGTCTGTTCGCACGACACATGGTCGGATAAGCATACCAAACTGAAGATCCAGTGATGGAAGATCGTTGTCGGCATTCGTTGGTATGTGCAACGAATCGGCCTGTATTCGTGTACTTTGTTGCTTGAACATACACGTAACTTGACCAGCAGCTGTTTGCGTTCATAATGTTCGTCCTATGCGCCGATGGTGGGAATCACATGGAGTTTCAAAAGATTCCATCATCATCATTTTGGTCAGTGTACTGTCTACTTCTTTTATTGAGAAGATATCTTGATCCGTCTGATAAACATCATGTGCTGTCCGATTGTGTCGTGAATTTCCGCATATGATTAACATGACCATCCTTTCCATTTCGCAGGTCAGTCTGTTCGCCGTTTTCCAACAGCGACGTTTATCCGGTTCAGTGAACCGTTTACTTGCCTGCCAGACTCAAGAGGCCCGATTGCTTGCTTTGCTAAACACCATGCCCCGAGATCCTACCATTGTGTTGGCCATTTGTGAAACCTTATCCCAACTGCTTGGTCCTCCGACGTCATTGCTCACACGGCATGCAGTGCGTTCTGATCAGGGTTCTCCGGGCTGTGCAGCCGCGCCCGCGTGGCCTTCCCATTCTCCGTGGTTTTCTCCAGCGTCTTGGTGCTGGTCTGCTCTCGGGCCAGTGATCCATCCGGATTCGTACCCGGTACATACGGTTGCTCAGTTTATACTCGACTATGTGTTGGAGGCACAGAAACAAAATCCGTTGTCTCTGGTAAACAATTGTTGGGCTGGCGTTGGACCTCATGGTAGTATACCATCGATTCGCGTGGATGATCTGCTGTTCGCTGTGGTTAATCGAGCTATGAGGTATGATATCAATTTCTTAGTGTTTGTTTCAAGTAACCGGTATTTAGTGCATAAAATTTGTTAGTTCGTATTCTGACCAACTTCTCTTTATTACGGTTTGTAATGCATTCTCGCGTCAGTTTGGTAGCCTAACTATATAACATAATCGAACTGTTAGCCAGTTTTATCCTTCCGAAATGTTCCTGTCCCAATTCTTGAGCACTTATGAGTTGCTCACACTTTTTGTATCGTCAAGGATTTCTCTACTTCCGGCGGTACACCTCAGATAAGAGTGGGTTGCTGTTTCAGTTGATCTCTATCGTCAACGGAATAAGATGCTGATTCTGTCATTGGGCATGCGTGATCCACTCGACTGTTGATGAAACGGATCATTCGCGGAGAGTGTTCCTCTAATCCAAGCTAGACTGAGACGAGCGGGTACTAACAGGACTTACTCAGGCATATTTTCCATAGCTAACGATGTTCCTAGAGTCGGTATCGGCTCTTTGTTGATGTGGATTTCTTCTTCTGTTGTTTTCGAATACGCCGACGACATCACTATTATGACCATTCACTGGCATCTCAGATTGCTTTAAACAGGTCAGTTGTTGTTGCTATGGCACGTACTTCCTAAAACTACAAGGAATCTAGCTCAAGATTGATAGAAATATCAATTGCGCCCACCCTTTTTTCCATCCAGGGGGATAGTTTTGTCCCTCTGGAAAGTTGCGTAAGGATTGGGAATGGTGTGAACGAAGTGATCAACATTTACATTTCAAAAGTGAGAACGATGTTCGTTAACATACTATATCTGTGACGCGATCTAGATATAGGTGTTTTCAGTATTCAGGCCCCTCCCTTTTGTCCTGTCTTTTTATTAGTGCTTGTCTTCTGTTTTTATGTCGTACGGCAGTTAAGCGCCAACGTCGGCTACTGATGTATTGCTGTGTATGGTGGGATGAGGCAAACATGTTTACGAAAGGGCGGGTGTATTTTGTACGATTTCTGGACAGTGCTGTGCAAAAAATATGATGTTCACTCGCACAAGAGACGTTAGGTTCTTAGGCGGTGTGTCCTGTTGTTTGACATCTTGAGCAGTTTACTGATTACTCATTCTCGCTGGTTCTTTGTTGTAGGTTCTCCGTACTCGAAACGGTCTCAGACACTCTTACGTTTCCAAACCTAAGTATGTCGCGTCCGTCGACCGGTCATACTGACAACCACTTGTACCATTTTCGGGATCGTACTCCCTATTCGCATCGTTCTGAGTTTGACAGAGCATTGGCTGTTCACACTGAGGTTGCCGATCTACATCCTACAGAAACGTACATTCATCCGAACTTCAACACTGGTTGTGCGGAACCGATCCCACAAACGTCATATCTGTTATCCGGGTCGTATTATCATCCAATTCCACCACGTTCTTCGGGGCCAGCATCCTCTGAAACAGATCGTTGGTTTGTATCACTCTCGCATCACCCACCCATGCCTTCCACATTGGTCAGTGCGGTGAACTCGTGCTTCAAGCTGTTGGACATATCCGGTGGCAACGGGTCTTATCCACCTGTCCCACCGATTACATCTTTGGGCACACCCCCACCCTCCACTTCAGCGCAGCGCCACAGTGCTGACGAATTTGCACCGATCAACACGACTGCACCATCGAACAATGCGAGTTTACGTCGGTGCTTAGAAGCATTCGAATTACAACAAACGCAACTGGCCATCAGCATGATCCGCATTTCCAGATCTCACTTACACCGCTTGGATCAGACCGTACAGGTTTGCGACCGGCACATCCATTCCGCGACCAGTCTACTGACCATATCGCAACAGGTTCGTATGTTGTTTTTCTATCACGTGGGCTATAGACGGGACCATAGATCGCTCATGTTTGGTTATGACGACAGGCATCATTTGCCATCGGTTTCGGGGTGCCACGCAGTTCGAAGTTCTTGACTGATTGACAGGCGTCTAATGGATCCACACATACATCCGGTGGGTGTAAGACCAGATTGGCTCTGGTTTGAGTCATCCCGCTACTGATGATTAAACTAATTCACTATCGCATCAGTTGTTAGTGTGTATGCAAAATTGTGTGCATGTTCATGATTGACTTTTAAGGATAGGTTTGTATGTTCGCCTCATAAAGGTCGATATTTTGTAAGGGTTTTGTCCCATCAATCGTTTAGTGTTGGATATTTAATAATTTTGACTTTAGTATCATGGCACCAAATGCTGATTCGTATGCGTGTAGATGTATCGACTTTACCCCCATGGGGTCAATTTCCATTGATATCACTTCAGACATTGGCCTCAAGTTGACTGGAACTGATACAGCCTTGTAACGAGCACCGGATCAATACGTTCGGTCGCGAACTTTGGACCTTCTGCTTTGCTAAGCCCATTTGATTTTTGTCTTCAGTTTCGTCATCGGTCGTTAAATTTTTGTCTTAGCGGTTAACAGTATTAAACATGACTGCAACTTGAAGTTTCGTTCTAGCGCAAACGTATGTTGCCGTACGAGGCACATTTATCGGTTTCTATCCGATCAAATGAACACATTCTAATGTAAACACTTGACTGAATATTAATCAGATGGCTTGTCAGATGTCCAAGGCCATACAGTGTTGTCTTTTTCTAGAGTGCACCTAACACGCACGTGGCCCCTGAATTTATCACGTTGAATACAGTTCTACTTTACGCGCCTTCAGGTAACCTTGTAGAATATGCTTACATATGTAGTCATGCTATTGGCTTGATCCATATAATCCAAATGCTTTTTCAGACACCTATCCTTGCACCTTCTTTTCAAAGCTTTTTCCTTCCCTTACACCAGGTTTTTACAGAGGCGGTTGCATTGGAGCCGACTTTGAGTGGAATGCAAGGATACGATCCAGTGAATTTGTTCAAATCAACCCTACTTTCTGGGTTCGCGAACAGTTTGTGCCATCAGTTAGGTTCGTCCACGTCCGGCTCCGCCGGTCTACTTGCTACCAGCCCAAATCCGTTACGCGATGCTACCAACTGTCCGGGCACTGTCCTAGGTGCTCTTGCTCGAGATCGCATCAATCTGTTGTGCACCACGTTCCATTTGGCGCTGTTAGTTGTGCTTCGCACACTTACACGTACTGTACATTGGCGTCGTCGTGAGATGCTCGCCTGGGCTGTTTCCACTGCTTTGCACGTCGGTCCCTCAGCATGCCTGTATCTAGTCACCCACTGGGCCACATTTGTCACGCCTCGTGAGGCAGTTAATTGGCTTGCTCCAGCTTTGTTGTCGGTCATTGGCAAATCCGAGGTGGGCACATCCCATGCAACGTCGACGATTAACGAATCAAAACACGGCGTGGGTGGGAAAACTGACGAACCAGGTCCTATGGCACCCTGTGCCGCGCACTCGACATCCGGTCCAGAGCCATCTGTATGTTCTGAACACGCGCTGCTGTTCGGCCTTGTCAATACTGAAGGCTCATTCGACCCAGCGGATTTTACTTCTCCGGATTCGGAACACGCTACCTGGGCCCCATGGCACGGGTTTTTGCGCCATACTTCCCCATTTGCTGCTCGCAATCACACCAACTCCGTCGCGATGGCAGCTCAGTTATTCCGAAGCGCAGCTCCTTATTCTGTCAACGCACGTGAACATATATGTTCAGCGGTCCGCACCATGGCAATGCAGGTGAGCCTTCAACCGTATGCATAACTAAAGGTAGTCGGTTGCTTCTGTTCGTTATCCGCTTCTAAGAATAGTTCCTATATGATTTATACAACGACTCTGCTTTATTTGTCATTTTCTACGTCTTTCCCAATGTTAGGCTGCTGCCAAAGATCCAATTAACTGCGCTCTGCCTGCGCTCACGTTAGCCGAACGTAACGCGGCTGCATTTGACGCAGTCTATCGACTCGTGTTAAACTCGGCCGAGACCGGGGCACTTGGACCAGCTCAGTTGTTCTCCCTAGCTCGTTACATGGACGGTCGGGGGTGGGCGTGGAGAGCATTCCCATTCGCATTGCACGCAACTCGTTTGTTCGTCCTGTCCACAATGCAAGTGAGTCTCAGTGAGCCACCACCTTTATACAGTCTGAGCCCAATATATCGTTCGAAACCGTGTAGTATGAAAATCTCAACATTCATTCTCTTCAGGATAGCCATCCAGTTGCCGGACACGTTCTTTGGGCCTGTTCCTTGGCGCATCGACTGGGGCCAGGTGCTCTGCAAGAGCTTCTTGGGCACGTGATCCGCAATATTCACTGCCCCACATTGCTGACAGAGATACTACATCGCTGCCGCATGTCTCCTTCCGGAATTTTGACCAGCCATTCGAACCCAACTCTCTTGAGTTCTAACGGACCGCCAATCATGGATTTGGTCGATCCTAATACCGGCACGCGTGAGTTTCTCCCCGTACTTAAGTATTTACTGTCGGTCAGGAGTCCTGTGTGACCGTTCATCATCCACAAGTGCACCCAAGGGGGTGATGACAACTAAGAACGCAGCTTTTCACGATGGTAGAGTGCTATTGATACCTTTTTATTCGTTACATGTTTTTTGTTCTTCGAGAATGGAGATAATCTCGGTCGAAAGCCCCATGGAATTTATTCATTCTGTTGAATAAAACTGAAGACTATCGTATACAATGGCTGAAACCGCACGGTAATCAGATCAGCTGGCGAGAGGTACGCGCGATTGGCCACACTACTGAACATGACAGGTTAGCACCACTTAACGGACGCGGACCAGCTGACACACGCAAGACCCTTCTGTCCACTCATTGCATTTTTATGTAAATACACCCGTATGTCGACATGGGCCGCCTTAGGTGGTCTTTAATGAATCCGGGGTATCCTTCAACTTTCCGGTCGTTGCACTACTTACACGCCGCAAAATTCCGGAAGTTTTACACCTTCGATCAACGAAATTAGTCGATACGAGCTAACGCTACATATTCAGCGAGTCATCTAGATGGTCGATACGTAGGAGTGACGTTATAAAGGTGCAGTGAGTAGACAGCCATGCGCAAGTCGGGTTTGGCCCGCATTGATTAAATGATGTTAACTGCTCCTGTTCACTTTTTTTAAACAGCGATCAGTCGTGCACATTTCCGAGCAATCTGGCCCAATTTCAGTAAGGTTTAATTCATGTAGTCCGTCCGATCGGCTGTCTTACAGTATCGTTACATATTCAGCCTAACTGAACAGGGTGAATGAACTGTCTTTGGTTTTCGACTAGAGCTGCCTTCATGTGCCATGCAAAGAATCACGTACAACTATTACACCACCACATAGGTCGTGCTAGGTGTCGCCATCGTCTTTCAAGGTAGATATCATAGGAGGCCCTTAAACGGGTTACCGCGTATTAACTCTTGATACCTGTATGTGTTTTGCGTTTTATCTAAATTTCATTCACTCATGGTGGGATTTTGAAAGACAGATACTCATCCCCCTTGTCTCCACAGGAAACCCGTGTCCACCCAGTTTCGGGTCTTCGTCGTCCATCCATTACGGTAATTGTGTATCGACCTCCGTTGGAGGCAAACTGCTTAGCCTCGATCGACCACCACTTAAAGGTTTGCTGGACGCTGCAGTGAACGCGTTCGTAACGGCTACTCATACTCGATTGTCCAATATAAGCCCGCGACAATACGCTGAATTCGTTGACTTCCTGGCTCGCGCACGCGACACTTTCCATCTTTTACGGCCGGATGGTCCGGCTCAGTTCCGAAGTCTTGTTGAGTGTCTGAGGCAAACTTATCGAGGAAAGCGCAAATTGGTCGCTCTATTGGCTGAGAGATTCGGATGACGATAGCAGCCGAACGGCTCGTTTAAATTGAACATCTGGTGAGTCTGTTTCCACACGACCTAATACCCAGTTCGCCTGTGCCAGTTATAAACGAAAATTTTCAGAGATATGGTACAGTTCGAAGATTGTCTTCTGAACTTGAGAGAGGACAACTTATCTAACCGTACTATTAATTTAGCCCGATTCTCCTGCCAGTGACGCACTGCCACTGGATCACCGGAATTAGGGCAGCCGTGTACCCAAATTTCATCGTGTTACGCCTTTTCCGTTGATTTTCACGTGTATCAATTTCAACCGCTCATCAAATAACGAACAAGTATCACGCAGCTTGCAGATTGTCCACCGAAACTCTAGGCGTTGGACAACTAATTTGACTGCGCTGTAAATGTAGCCTCTTTTGTTTTTGCCCGAAAAGGGAGTTCAAGGCAATTTGTGATCGAGGCAGTTCAACACTTTTCCTATCTTTCTATTACCTGGTAACCTGTATTCTCTGTTTCATTTTCAGTTTGTCTAGATGGATGACGTACAATTCAAGTGAAACTTTGATGTACTCGCACTTGTGTTACAAGACCGTACCGTCATAAACACCTTCCCACCCGCATCCTTTCCCGAACAATACATCTTTGTGCTCTTTTCTTTTACTGTTTTTATCGAACGAAATAGACTTTTATGACCTTCCGGGGTGTTGGTTTTCATTGAACAACAAATCGAACAGGAGTTGTTGACAATTAAATCAGTTTTAGTTTTAGTCGCGGTAACAAATATGTACAAAATAATGCGGTTTGATAATTAACCAGGGAAGTCGGGTTTAATGTGCAGCGGGTCCCGTGACCATCATCCGAGGAGCGATAGACATGGACATTAATTCTTGAAACAACAGTTTGCAGGCGTACGGCAACTTCACGAGGGAGATCTGTGAAATTAGAAAAGACAAATAAGACAAGCGTTAAATAGTTGCTTCCTGACTACAATAACAGCTGTTGTTGCTTTACCAATATACAACCGAAAAGTCTTATGCTATTGATTCTGTAACTGGATTCACACTAAGAGCCCCGTCCATAAACCACTTGTTACACTCGTGCCGTACGTCTACACCATTCGAACGCGGTTTAAGACACTGCCCATAAATCGTAGAATAGCATGTCTTATATGAGCTTCAAACATTCGGACTGCCAGAACTTGAGGAAGGGATTGGAAGAAATCGTCAATTTGGCAGTGATCGTTGTTTATATTGGATGATCCTAATTTCAGTCCGCAATAAACAATTTCGTAACAGATACATTGGGACAAAATCCCCATCAATGATTCTCGAAATTAGCGGGCAAAAAGGACAGATATAGCATAAATACTGCGGCACCGCCACCTCATTGCTTACCTGGGTTGTGTTTTTACAATATCGACACTCATACGTCTTGTTCCGCTGATGTGCGACAGCAATCAATCCACACAGGTTACACACATACACTTGATAAGGGTCGCTTGCAAAGAAAAGGCGTTCACGCAGAAACTGTGCTGCCCCGTGTGCGATCTGGCAGTCCCGTTCCATTTCGCCGAATCGCAGACCTCCATCTCGACTGCGACCTTCCATGGGTTGCCGGTTGAGTATCTGCACCGGCCCCCTGGCCCTGCTATGGATTTTGTCGTCAACCATATGCTTTAAACGCTGGTAATAGGTCGGACCGAGGAAGATTTGCGAGTTGAGTTTACGTCCAGTAAATCCGTTGTACATGATCTCGTTTCCGGTGTGTTGGTAACCGTACTCCTGGAGCAGCAAAGAGATTTTTCGAACATTTACCGCATCATTGAAGGGGGTCGCATCGCCAATTTCTCCTTTGTTAGCGCTGACTTTACCCTGAAACGGTCAAAATAAGCAAGTGGTAAAACAGAAGAACCAGCGCCAAAAATGTGAACGATATTCAAACAATTAAGATCGCTGCTCTTCTGAGTGTGTCGGCTGACTGTGTGAGAAAATAACGACAGTGGTGGTTTGGTCACACTCCCGGATGAATAGTACAAACGGTTAGGAGCTGTTTCAATTGGTTTCTACATGCAGAGATGTGGCAAAACAAATGGCATGTGTTGCGAAAGGCACTAGTATGTCGATGAACCACCAAATACCTCAGCCGCCACAGGACATTTAATAGAACGTGATAAGTAGGTGGTTTATCAGGGAATGCATGTATAGAGTTTTTGATTGTGTGAGAGGAAGGGTCCGGTGTGAGTACGAAGGGGCATCGTGCATTTATTGAACGACAACAGTCAAAATATGAGTACATCTCGCTGGCATAGGGAGTAAATTTCCTTACGGTTCAAACCATAGGGTGGAGTCGTACGCAGGATGACTCAAAGTGATAAAGAGTAGCGCGGAGATGTGGACCGGCTGTTTGCAGAGTCGTCTGCTCTTCAGGTTTTTTCGACGTTCAAATGCAAAGACGAATCCGGAATAACGGCGAAGACGCCGTTTACGGTTATTACGAAAGTGCACCTCCAGTTGCGTTTAATGGATCCATCTTGATAGCCCGTAGAGCGAAATTACCGTTATACATCAACATTGAATGACTGCCAGATCCGCGGATGCTACTTGCAAGCGTAATCATCGACAGCGGTACATCAGTAATTGGTGCTTACTCATGACAACCGTGAATAGGTCGTAACTTCGAGATGAAAAAGGAGGGATGCGACACGTTATGGAGAAGGCCTAAATTCAAGCAGTCAGCGTCTAGGTGCGTAGGTACCTACATCTTACATAGAGACGGCCGAGTTGTAAACGTAGGAAAGACGGCATTCCTGGGTCAGTTCCCCTATGCCATTCACTGCCGCGCTTCACTAATTGACTGTACTTTATGAGTAACTTTTCAAACAGCGACCACATTTTCTGTTGAAGCTGACTAGCCGGAGAGACAAGCAACATCTGTGATAGATTACCTTGTTGGCAACTGTCTTTACACTAAACCATCGATATCGACCTCATTCTACGCTAGTCAACTGCACTATTGGCATGACGGACGGATAGCTGTCAACCTTGGTGCACGGCTCCACCACTCAAGTGTGCACTTTTAGAAACCGAACGACTGAACTTATTCGGCTGTCACAATCAAATGAACGCTTCCCAAAATGGCCGTAACTTACCAAACGCGAGCGAACAAGTTGATCGTTGAGAACGATTTACATCTTCTACTCTGGGCGGCCACGTTTTGCATCAGTGTAGTAACACCATCTCGAAGTTTGTCATACACGCACCATGAAACTCCGGGGTATGCCTTTTGATCTCACATTTTAAAAAAATTAATAAAAACCGCCTTGGTCTTGGAGACAAAAGCCCTTAAGTTACTTTTTTCAACATAGACAAGGGAATTAAAAACTGGAGAACGAAATTATGCTCTGAGTAACGCAGCGATCTTGCAGTCTATCTCAAGTAACATGGCTAGGCGAACTGGAAACAATTTCCAGTAAGCGCAAGTGGAAGTACTCCACAGCGTAAACCAACCTGGAGGCATTCGATCAGATGGCCGATAGTCATACGACTTGGGATGGCGTGTGGGTTGATGATGATATCCGGTGTGATCCCCTCGCACGTGAACGGCATATCCTCTTGTCGGTAGCGAATTCCACAGGTGCCTTTCTGACCGTGCCGACTGGCGAATTTATCGCCGACTTGCGGGGTCTTAGTAGTGCGCACACGTACCTTGCAGAACTTGTTACCTTCGTTGTTCCACGTGACCATGACCTGGTCGACGATACCAAATTCACTGCGCCGCATGAAAACACTGGCATCGCGTTTCGTGAAACGACGCTGACCGCCTTCCATCTTGAACGTTGGTCAAAGGAAAGTGGTATCGGGTAAACGGTTTTGAGTAAATCATAGGAAAATTGAGTGGACAAAAATAGCCATATTCGGTTGGTTATCAGCTGATATTAACATAGAAATAACTGTTTCCTCCAAAGGCGATCGGGCAAGCTGATTATTATTCGCAACTGACTGCGATCAAACAGTGATAATATGACAATTCAGTCATGTCTAATAAGATGTAGGTAGCAATCGTCAAAATGATCGTCATACAAGTAGGAGGGCTGGAGTTCAATTCTAGATCTAGAGAGGAATATGCACTACTAATGGGCTTCAATCAACCACCAAAACTAGTCTAGTGCTTCTTCACGAAAAAGGTTAGTGAGAACAAACTTTCGATAACAAACAATTTTGAACCAACAAAGCGTTCGTTACCAGTTTACAGATATCCATAAATTCGAAGTTGTCAGGCCACTAAACTTAGGCAGCAGCGACTGAGAGTTTAAACAAAACTCTTGACAAAAACTATCCAGCTTGGCCGTTCCGAAATAAGTGGTCCCCATTACAAGTAGTTATCAGTATCTCGTATTGAGTAGGTCATTTCTCTCTTCACTGAATGTTGACGGTTCAAAAATAAGTGGGTGGAATAGCTTAACTTCATGCTCTGTTGTTTGCTAAAAGGATGAAAACAGCTCGTAAATGAACATTATAAAGTCACGTTCACATTGGTCAAGTTTTTCAGTCATAGCGTCGACCTACCTTTTCGACGGCTCTAGAGGGCTATGGACATCTAAATTTGTATTGTCTTCTACACGTTTATGTGGCACGCCCCACTTGTTTGGCGCTCGAGGATCGCCTTTTGAGGAATAGCGACCTCATTAAAATAACCACCAGCTAACTAAATGTCCAACATGGTGGAACTTTGAATTGAATTTCCAAACGCGAAATTAGCATTGTAATCAAAATGGTAATATAACTAGAAAGGACAGTAGTCGATGCATTTAAGAGCGAGCATGGCCTCGTGAAATTGAGCACGATCACATTGTACTGTGGACGACGACTTATACGTTATTTCGGATGCATTCCAAATTAATCATGGTGTGTTGCGAACCGAACAACTGGGTATGGTGGCTGATAGATTTGCATGAACTAATTTTCGGTTGCGCAGAAACAGAGAAAAACTACACAGATGTCACACTTACCTCATCCTCATTCTCCGGTAGGGTTATGGTCTTCCCGATTAGTACGTCGTCACCGGACACACGAGTTCCAGGAGCAATCAAACCATCATCGTCTAGTTTGTCGTAAATAGCATGACGCATACCCTGACACTGTTGAGGATTCGGCTTTTCGAAGACTTCCTCTTGATCCATCCCATGACGTGCTTCCTGATCTTTGTAAGTTCGATAGAATTCAGAACGGAAAAAGCCTCGCTGAATGGCACTTTCGTTCAAAATGACAGAGTCTTCTTGATTGTAACCTGTGTAGGTAGCAATGGCCACTATAGCGTTGATGCCTGAAAGGAGACGGGCACACAAAAATGTCAAGGCTACAGATTAGTGCTAACACGGTGTGACAGGTTGCACAAGACGAGGTAACACAATGACTAAGAAAAGTAAGGAGCTAGCAGAATGGTGCCTACGAGTAAATGGACTGCTTAAACGTAGACAAAACGACCCCATTATGTGATCTCTCTTTATTCTCAGACAGAGATAGGATACTTACCAGCAGGGAGTTCACGGAAACGCAAATACTCCATCGACCGGGTGGCCACCAGCGGTTTCTGCGGGTAGTACAACACGTTAGCCAATGTGTCCATTCTGGTGTGGAAGTTGCTAATATACACACCCATGGCCTGCTTGCCCATAGCGCTTTGGTACGTGTTTCTGGGCGATTGATTGTGATCGGGAAACGGAATGATACTGGCACAGATGCCAAGAATCATGCTCGGATGAATCTCACAATGCGTATGTGTTTTACAATAGTGCACAGCAGCCTGCATCTCAGCCGGACCCATGGCAATCATCACCGTTTCTTCTTCCAGGGTGTCAATGTATTCAACTACGCCACTCAAAACCAAATCTTGCCAACTAAAATGTGACAAAAGAGAACAGAAGTCGAGAAACTATTTCCGTTTGAGGTTGCAACAAGAAAAGAAATATGAATGAAGTGTTACCTGTATCGATTGTAGGCCTTGTCTTTGAGAAGCTCAATGTGGCTACGCTTGAGCAGCAACTTTCCTTTTTCAACAATAACTAACGGACGACAGATGCGACCGGCGTCTGTGTAAATGCGAATCTCTTGGTCTCGATAGTCACGCACCATGCTCACTTCACTCACAATAACATCCACTTGTCGCCGTAACTTTCGTAGAGTGCCCATGAGGTGATCCGGTGAATTGTGTATTCCGACCCAGCAACCATTAACAAAGATTTTGCAAGTTCTAGGTCAAACAGAGAAAAAAAGTTATAGGGATTTCACAAACCTAGTCACTTTCATCAAATGCAGATGGCCTCATTACCAATATCATCATCGACGATAACAATACAGCAGTGGTTCGAGCTCATGCCTAACTGCCATACAGTCATGAAGAAAAGAGAAAACCCTAGCTAGAAAATAAAGGAATGTAAGACGCTTAATTACTAAAAACAGTCATGCATATATCCAAACATTCAACATCGAGGTTCATAAACCAAACAAATAGCCTTAGGGATTTCACTGCCCCGGGTCATTAAGCGCACTTCACAGGCAATTCGGCCAGACAACGACAACATTCACGCCGTTGAGCCCGAATAGCCGCCAGCCTACCTAAAATTTCACGCCACCGACCTTGTGAATCATAAGGGCTCTAGTCAAGGAGACGAACCCGACCCAAGATGACTGACCCCTTGGTGAATGACTTCATTTCTCTACGCCAGGTAAGCATCTGTCCACCTCCTGTCTTACGCCAGTCAGCAGACGACTAAGTGGCATTTCTAGTACACGGTTGAACCATCTAAGTCTATGGATGCTTACAGAGTGAAGAAAAGAATTCGCCTGAAACTCGGTACTAACTACATGTTTCCAAATTCACCCTCGATTTACCCGTTGGTGCAATCCGATGCGAGCGATCCAACAGAGACATGGATGATCAAATGCCCGAAGACCATTCATATAATCTTCATTGAGCGCCCAGGTTTTATAGCTTTTAAAGTCACGTTATATGTGCTTCAGAAAGATGTCTCTGTCACCGGAAATATCCTAGCCTTCATTCCCTATACTCTCGTCGCTGCTGATGCAGCGTCCTAAATATAGAATCTCGTCAACAAAACCTATAATTTCATTATTTACCACTAACTCAGCGTAATCGCTGTAGTCTTGTAGAAGCACTTTGCACTTTGTGGCTGCAAAACGCATTCTGAAACATTCAGCGGAGCATGAAATAACGTCCAGCATTACCTTTGTCGTTTGGAAATTGTCAGACAACACATTGTCGTCAGCATGATTAAGGTCGGTCAGTCTTCCAACAGGTAGGAGGACCATGCCGATACTGCGTGAATGCCGCAGAGAGTCCTGCATTATTTCGCCTGCTGCCAAATTATCTAAAAATGACAAAGGTAGACGGCCTTGACATGCGACAGGAATAAAGTGCTGACCGTATGTTCATGTACTTGTTCGGTACACCCTTACGTTTGAGCGATTCTAAAACAGTAGAACGATCAACTGAGTCGAATGTGAAACGAGTGAAAATGTGATCAGCACACATTTGTCCAGGATGAAACTTCACCTATTATTCCTCGACGTCCCCTCCTGATTCAAGGAAGTACAATAGAAGCTAGAAACCCAGTTATGACTGAGGTAGAGCTAATCATCTAGTGTTACCGCGAAAGCCCCTGACTCGTTTATTGAATATGAGGACCATTAATTAATGAACCCAACGGAGGCCTCCACTAAGGCCTCCTAAACTTGTTGGAAAAGTGCCGATACGAAATCAGTTGAAAAAGCAATCAAATTACGTTTGGGAGCTGAAATTCAATTTCGGACCTCGGTTTTGTTGACTAGTTCTAAATCTACCGACCAATGTACTACGGTGAAAATTTGTGGCGGTAACACAACACAAGCAGGAAATCAGGTAAAATGATCCTTAAATCGTTCTGTTTAATGGTCTAACCTTTTGCATGAATTCATCCGTCTCGAGCCAGCAGTACGGATAAACTTGTAGAACCTGCTAGTGTTTCCAAAAGCAAAAGCAGTTCCCACTTCGTCAACTTTTTTCAGTGGCCAAGTCACACGATCTGTGATCGGGCTACGCCTGAGTCTCTTACAGATGTCCTTCTTATACTTACCATGCGAACCGCCATGAAGAATATTCCGTTCAGCGCCTAACAACTTTGAGGATTTCTCTGCGGTCCGTTTGCTCAACCCATGAACCAT